>QLON01007359.1:0-18790 GCA_003313675.1 Termitomyces heimii
CACAATAGAACAGGTTCAGTCCTAGATTAGAAAAACTAACTTTTTAAGATACAATACAAGCCTTATATACCATAGAAAGTAGCATACATAAGAACTCACTAGTCATACAGTAAATAGATTAAGTTGAATAATGTATTAGGGATGTCATACATTGTTACACAATTGTTGGTTATTCATTATCTAAGTGATTCCTGACAGGCATCCTATTGTTACAAAAACTCACTGTATATATCTTTGCTTGTCCTTGATTTGCAACCTCTGTTCTATATTGCAAGTTGTAATTGAGTTATGTCATGAATCTGTGCTTGAATAATAAATAGTTTTTGAGCACCTATCAGCTACACTATATAACATGGTACCATAGTCTATTTAAAAGGGAGAGGAGGGAGGGAACACAAAAAAGTAGCTAAAATGGACAGAAACTAGTTATCAAAATAAGAGCAATACAAGCTTGCCAACAAATGTAACAATTACAAGATAGAATAAATCTTGCTTAAAAATAATTTTATAATGCAATATTATCTGTTCTGTAGTGAATTATGAGTACAAACTCATCAATTTGATGAATAGTGAGAGCCATACTTTTGAGAGCATCGCTATTCGGTTATAGAGAATAGGTGAGAGAACCGCGCTGCTCTGTGAGATGACAATAATGAATAATTGAGTGGTGAGAGAGCAAAAGGCTTGCATGGAAAAGACACCCTCGGCCCTACTGTTACCGACCAGCCTCTACCAAAACAATTGTACTGAGTCGGCAACGGCCTTGGGGTCTTGCATGAATGGATCATGGAAGTCTAAAGGTGTGTAATAATGTTTATTGTATTTGTTAGACAGAGGCCTCCGAAAATGCTCCTTACTCTTGGAACCCGCCTTTACGTCGACCCTTTGATTGATTTTTCGATATCGGACAGTAAAAAGATAGGCTTTTCTCTACTGGATCCCACACTCCACTCTTCTCGATTGATCTCACACGAGCAGAAAAAACCATCTCACGAATACACCTCACAATCTTCCCAGATTTGCTTAAATGCGGTGCTTTGGAGTAGTTCATCATACTTTCCTGTTCTAGAAACTGATCCAGACAGCAAATCATCCTAAAGAGGTCCATGCGAAAGGCTCAGTCGGAACTCCCCAGCGCTTTTTTGACAGCCTGAGAGCTCTCTATCCATTTTCTCTGGGAGCCATCTGACATATGGTGACGTACTGTTAGAAGCTCGTTCGCGATAACTTGCCGTCACGGCCAACAGTTGTTATCGTGACAAATAGAGAAGTAAGCCAAAGAACTGCTGACCAAAAGATCGCGGTTTACTGCGTTTATAATAGGTCGATATGGCTATTTATTTAAATAGTTGATGGATCGTCATCATATCACATACCAGCTGTCACCTGGTGAGAGAGGTTTTGACCTGATAACACGATAATAACAGTGTTCATGGCCGGAGAAGTCTCTCCCGGAATGATATAATCTTGAATGACAGAAGGTCGGAAAATAAGAGGCAGGAAAAAGCGTGAATTACGTGTTCTCTACCAACATTCGAGACGCTTGTTATCTGAGGAAAGAGAAACTCGGTGCCACGCAAAGACGATACTCATGTATTTGTATCACCTCCAAAGTTTGATAGAAGTCATTCCATTCTGAGTAGCCGATAAGGAAGTCATGGAGATAATGATGATCCACGGTTCAAAGTCATTAAGCGCTGATTATGCGGTGTTAACTATGAAAACATTTCAAACGTTATATTTAGTATGTTACATGTGCACACCTGAGGTAAAAGTGCAGAAGCACACAAAAGTGCACAATACCGTCGTCTGACTTGGCATCTTTTGAATCCATCCATCAGTCTTCGCAAAAGATAACACATTGGACCCGAATGGTCCAAGATCGCCCATTATGAATCTTCGGGTTTTCCTATCCACATCGCGTTAGTGCATCCCGTATTTTCTCCTAATCGCTGACCACGCAGGTGCCACAGCCGAGTTACGAGCAACAAATACACCCATGTCTTGTTCTGGTATTCGATTGATGTCGACCCTGTTCCAATAGCGAGAAAGCACGTAAGTAATATCTTGAGCATCACCTTCCGAACCACGACTAGGAAGCGAAATTGAGAACTATCATAGCATGGCAAAAGCGATACGTACATTATCCATGTCTTCAGCTTTGCTCGAATGAACTCTGAAATCGTAAGGAAAGGAACACCTTCAAGCTTCATCACAGTCATGTTATCCAGATGACGGGGTCCCGACTCTCCAGCGGCCAATATCTCAATCTAATAGCAAGCCCGAAATGTCATAGAAAGTTTAGTCTTCGTGAAGGATGTCTTACATCGATAGGCGGAATTAGGCAACGGTATGTGGCGTGAAGTCTGTACATGATAAGGTGAGGGCGCTGGGTAGACCGGGAATACACCAACCTGTTGGTCCATGGTGAATTTGTCGTTGTAAAGTCAGTGTTGTCTGCAAGTGCATCACGAACCCGCCGGAACGGGTGCGTGTGACCATACTCGACTATACAGAAGATCTCCTAAAGATCAGACGTAAGAACATGAACTCTGCACAAACGATGAATGACTTGCATAAGCCTGAGGAGCATCGGATAGTACTGCAGTCAGGACATTCCCATAGAAAGCATGCGGGACCCTGCGCTGATGAAGAAGATATGACAGAGCTGCTGCGGCTTCCAGGAGTCTTCGAGTTTCAGACATGGGTAACGAGAAGAAGAAGTGTTAAGGTGCCTAGTGCATGTTATAAGTGAGGAGTGGCAGTCGAGAAGGAGCCGGCAGGTGGTGGATATGTAAGAAATGTCTGTGACGAGTGTAGTCCAGAAATAAAATCAAAGCCAGATCTTGTCAATCATCTGCTGGCCAGAAACGGGCATGTCCGATCAGCTAAAAGTACCAGCAGTCTTTGTGGCAACAGTTCAGGTCCGACAGGGGAAACCTCGTGAACATGTGTGAACTTTGGAAGTAAGGGGCGATGAACAAATCGCAGATTTACATTGCGTCGACAGAAGTAGGGCAGTAGTCGAGTAACGGATCACATAGCCGTCTATGGGGTTAACGAAACGCTAAATTGGAGGCACACCTAGGATCGAATATCACCGCGTTTCTGATGTGGGGTCATGTTGCCGTCACAGCGTGACATGTTACGGTCATGTGAGTCGCTGGGCTGAAATTTCCTGCGCTGCGCTTCTCGTCACCGCGCTTCCAAGGGGCTTCTATCTTGCGCATGCATACAGGGTTCTGTGCTACAGCTTCCAGTCATGTAATGCGAGAATTTCGCAGAGTTGCTGCTCCGAACCTGCGCTGTTATATAGGTCAACGATGTTATATGATGTTCTCCCGGCCGAGGGCCACATGTCTCCCGTTAGGAACAAGGAATAGATCACGGGCAAGCCAATTGCTATACCGGGCCATTTCTTGGTCTCCGAAGAAACGTCTCGACGAGCACCAGCCTATTGACCAGTTGCGGGATGATGCAACTAAGGCTGCAATACTTGAGAAGGTCATGAAAGGCCGTCAGCCAACAGACCTCATGCTGCGCTGTGAGTGATACGGTCACAGTATCTTTCTTTGGAGCTCAATTTCCCGTAGGTACCATTTTGGATGCCGAAGGTTAGTTTAACCCGCTCAGGGTAATCTTCTACCGCAACCTTCTTTCCCCAGGTCATGTCAAGACAATATCAGGTCAATTCAAAAAAGCCGATCTCAGCTCCGAACACGGTTTGAATGTGAGGAACATCGATTCCTCCCTCATCCTGACCCTGGCTAACAGGATTCTGAAGCCTCGTGATCTGCGCAAAATCGACTCGCGAGTACCAAATCTTGTGCCGACTATACTTGTACGAAAGGAAGCTATATTGGTGCGTCTCTTAACTACTTACAATTCTAATTCCTGACTTTCATAGCTCTAGATCAACATCCTCCATATCCGAGCTCTTGTGAAGTCTGATGCTGTCATCCTCTTTGATACATATGGCTCCGCCGATTCACGACTTCATTCTGTATTCCTTTACCATTTGGAGGTCGGTTTTCTACTGTTTCCCCTGTCTGGCTCCATTTACCACGCCAACAACAGCACAACCTGAAGTCTAAAGGTTCCACGTCTCCATATGAATTTAGGTAGCTCATCTCCGAATTTTACTTTCACATAACTTTAATGAAATCCTCAGAGCTCTAGAATCCATTCTCCTATCTGTCCTAAGTGCTCTTGAGGCCGAGATGGTCTTCATTCGCAACCTAGTCGGCGGTCTGCTAGCAGAACTAGATGATAATATCGATCACGATCGATTCAAGCGTTTGCTCCATTACTCCAGGAAATTGACAAGTTTCCAAAACAGAGCGAGTTTGGTATGTCCCTTTTTCGTAGTTGCAGTAAAAGCAAGCTAATCAACTGACCAGATTGAAGAAGCTTTGGAGGACGTTTTACGCCAAGGTATTCAGACTCGTCGTTAGTTATTATATTTTGACAAATGACCATTTAGACGACGATATGAATGCCATGTACCTGACTGACAAGAAAAAAGGAGTCGTTCGTGAACTTCAAGATCATGAGGAATTAGAGGTATTATTAGAGTCCTTCACAAAACAAGTGGAGGAGATAGTTAACGAAGCGGAGAATATCCAAGTACGTCTTTCGCGATGACTAGAGGTCTCTGTTGACAGTGGCACAGAGCAATGTACAATCCACTCAGGAAATCGTGGAACTAATACTAGATTCTAATCGTAACGCTCTACTTGCGCTTGACTTACAGGTGCGATATCATTCGTGTCTCCAAGATATTCGATTGAGTTTTTTTAGGTGTCCATTGTCACGATGGGTTTGGGCGCAGGTGCATTGATTGGGGGACTTTTCGGAATGAATGTAAACTGATTTCATTTTCTATGCGGTGCTACTGAATGTTTTTTTTTTTCAAAGTTGACAAGTCATTTTGAGGATCACGTGTATGCATTCTATGTCATGTCTGCAGGGTCTGCTGCGCTAGCGCTAATTGTAGCATCGGTGGGATTGAGAAAGTATGAACCTCTCATCGCTCTTGAAACATTGTTAGGACTTATTGACGTCACACATCCCCTAGACTGTCTAGAATTCGTAAAGTCGGCCTTTCATCCAGTCAGACCAACCGAAATGTTCATAAACCTTGGCTCCCGCTTCCACTCCGGAAGAGAAACCCCGATGGCTGGCTATAACCCTTCATATTAACTCCAGTAACTCGGAACGTTTCCGGTTGCGTCCACATCCTACACTACGCATGTTGCACGTGTCCCGTTTTTTTTTACTCTCATTTAAACCGGGCCTTATTGAGGTGATATGTGTATACCCATACGGTCTGTTTTCGTTGTGCTGATCTACTCTTCGGGTCATCACGATGTTGACAGAATATGATTGATTCCTTCATGTATGTTAGATCTGGGGCAAAAGATCGCCCGAATCGATGTTATCAGATGATCTTCAGAACAAAATATATATTGTAAACTTTGGTTTCCACCTGTTCAAGTTCTGAAAGCTTTTTAAGTTGTCTATTGCAGTTTCAAAATTGAGGACTTCGGCGACAAATAGTTCAGGAATATTCGACCGTAGGGCCCTTTGAGGTGTGGAACCAGCGAGGATGTGTAATGTGTAATGTGATTTACGATCTCCCAGGGCTACCTCCGCATCAGGAATATCCAACCCCAGGTAAAATTTATTTCTCTAATTATGCCCTTTTGCTCTGACTTCAGAGAAACATGTTTTTCGAAACCGAACCGCCACTCATCCAAATACTTTCTAGTGGCGGTGTGAGCTGCAAGGGTGCAGTGGATACTTCTCAAGAAAAGGCTTCACCGCCAGCAGAAACTCAAGAATTCACCAGCAAGGTTACCATGTGATATTTCTTCCAATGAAGCCGGGTTCGCAAGAGCGATGTCCAACCGCTTTTCGAGAATTTGATTGGAAACATCGGGAACATGGCCGAGATGGAGTTCAGGGTCTTAACGCGACTGCTGCGCGATAGATCAACACAAGTGGACATGAGGCCACGAGTAAGCGCAAGTTCATAGTAACTTCCGTCAACCCAGGGAGCTGCGGATCCAATCTGACAGTCTTTCATGATTTGGCCGGATGCTGGCAGTGATACATGTGTATATGGACTGAAGCCAACATGTAGCGGTTGGACATCAGTTCAAGTGAATGAGGCGGGAGTACAATCATGGGTTGATCTTTCATTTGGGTCAGGAGACTCAAAATATTCCTCCGTTGAAACGTTGCGCTCGGACGATACCAGGTAGATTAAGCGGCGATATGATCCTCATCGTCGTGCGATGACAGATTAAAGAAGGGTCGCATGTCCAAATAATATTATTTTTACCACATATCGCATATCACAGAGATCAAAATGTATTTTTCAGGTCATCCACATACGAGCTTCTGTGGAAATGGAAGATTCCGGATTCAAGATTAGCAAAGCATTATCGTTTTGATCTGCTCGGAAACATTGTTAAAACACGTTTCTAGGCGCCATGGATGCTATACGATGCTATACAGTGCATTTAGGACGACTGACTGATACAAGAGCCATAGATCATTTGATCTTGTGGCTAGGAGGATGACCGTGGATGGTCACGTCCATCGGGAAAACGACCTGCATTGTCGAATACCTTCTCTGTGGGTGCCATTTAAGAGACGAGCCTACCTAGAGAACAACATTTTCGTATCACTAGAGGTCGCCAGTATCTCAGCAGATTTCGTCATGAGAGGCAGTGTAGCTAGAATAAAGCGGATATTTTGATGCAACGTCAGGGAATGATTGCGTGCATTTCAAAAAGTCATATGGCTTCTTTTAAGGAACCGAAATGTTCAAGGTATGTCGTTGTGGGACGGATGGAACATCACCCTTGTGATATGATCCCAGTTGAAGCCACAATCATCAGAGTTGCACATTGTCAACTGTGTTCTCGTGCCTCATCGAGCAAGGTTTGAGAAAAACTCAGCATGATTAACCAGAACCAGGTATGTGCAAAGCAAAAACCAAAGATATACGATTTTAGTCTCCGCCTGCCATCATTTTCCTCTTCTGTTGCCTGATCCCTGGATACTTTGTCATACCGAGACGACTTACCTTGTGGTCAAGCCTACCAAAGGTTATCAATGATTTGCCAAAAGGGTGAAGTTCCATCAGATATAGGTGACCAACTTCGCCCGGATAGAGGGGTGACAAGAACACAATATGCGGTTAAAGCCCCAGATCTAATCAGAGCAGTAATTCGAGGCAAGCCAGGAAATATCATATACAGGTGAGATCCGATCTTGATTCGCAAAGCTAGAGGAAGTTCATATGCAACGTACCAAAATTTCCGGAGTTACAACTTCAAGCTTCAAGTGAGTCACGCGCGAGTTCACTACAATGGGACTGGCAGGAGGGGTAATGATGGAAAGGGGCTGAGTTGTATTTGAAATTTTTATTATTCGTGCCCAAGCTTTTTAGAGCAGACAGCGTGTGAAATTGGAAATGCAGTGTACGATACAAATGCATTATTTTTGTTCATTAACGCGTACGATAGCTTCTGGTAGGTCTGGCCAATTATTTCCGTCGCGTAGTCCAACTGCGTACTACGCTTGTATCTTGTAGTCCCAATTTACACACCCATTCCGACTCTTGCTTTCTCTCTGCCATTTGTGTGATTGAAACCCCTTCTTTGACTCTGAGTTGCTCCATCTAAGGGCAACGGTCATATGACAACACACTACCTGTCGGGGTTTGTTACTCGGATGGTCATTTCCCTACTTAGCCCCATGTAATTAGCGGGATTGCACCACGATTCCAATTCATTCCTTGTTATGCCAGTACTCAGGACAACCTCGTTCTCGGAGAGCAGATCCACCAACGGCCTATCCTCTTGCGCGGCCTTGCGACAGAGGTCGTAGATGAGATCATGAGCAACCTGCCTACCAATCAATTTTCCCAGCTTCATCATTACCGCTTCGCTTGTGATTGCTCCTTGGGTTTTTTCCAGATTTTTCCTCATTACTTCAGGATGAATATCAAGTCCTTTTAAAATCTCTTGGGTATGCGTCAAGATCGCGTGGGTCATTGTGCATATCTGGGGCAGCACGATCCACTCAATTTCCCAAGGTCCAGTACTCCGTTCATGGTCTTCGACCATTGCGTCGAATAGAGCAGCACTTAATTGCTTCACTGTACTGCTCATTGCTGTGATATACACGCTCGATATTGGGTTCCTTTTCTGGGGCATCGTGCTACTTGATCCACGATGGGCATAATATGGTTCAGAAACTTCTCCAACTTCTGTTTGCATAAGCAATTTTACATCGAACGCAAACTTGGCGCATGTTCCAGCTACCATCGCGAAAAAGTAACCAATTTCTGTAATTCGATCTCGTTCTGTATGCCACGCAATTTCTGGAATGTTCAAACCCAGTTCTCTGGCTAGTCCCTCCTGAACTTGTAATGCAACACCTGTATCTGAAATGGTTGCGAGGGTCCCAGCTGCCCCTCCGAATTCTACAACCAGGAGGCGCGGAAGAATCTGTGAAAGCCTAGTCTCGTGGCGTTCAAAAGTGGCAAGTAAGCGTGCCAGTTTGAAACCGAAGGAAATGGGCACGGCCTGCTGCAAATTGGATCTGGCTGCCATCGGAGTAGATGCATGTGCATGCGCAAGTTTTCGAAGGATGCAAGTAATATCCTCCAATGACTTAGACACCAGATTACACGTGTCGCGCAGTTGGAGGACAGTCGCAGTGTCTGTCACATCCTGATAATATATGATGGTAACTCTACAATATACATATGATTGCGTACCTGTGTGGTAGCTCCCCAATGAGCCCACTCTCCCAGACCAGGTTCAACTTCATTCACTAACCGAACAAGCTGCTTCACGACTGGCAACACAGGATATCCGATTTTATGGGTTTCTCTTGTCAGTTCCTCCATGTCAATTAAGTCAACGTCACATTTCTGCGCAATTGTACTGGCTGCTATGTGTGGAATGATCCCGAAACCTGCTTGAACGGTGGCAAGAGCAGACTCAAATCGCAGGTAGTAGGACGTGCGGGTCTTGTCCGACCAGATGGCTGATGACGCTGACGAGGAGAAGATGTCTCGGAACACGGAAGAATCTGCTGTGTACATCTGCCAGAGGGAAGCAAGGATCGTATTGCCAGCTTATGGGAGGTCGAAGCAGGATATTAGTGTGAGAGTTGAGATGGACTAATGAGGTTGCCCTTTCAGCTTACCTCTTTGGGGTGGAGGACGCGCGCCATAAAATACGTTTATGGTACTTTGCAAACATAGTACTTGCCATATTCAGTCCCAGTATTTCAGGCAAATCTCTCGGAGAATCCACGAAATCCGACAATGATTACTGCAATAACAGACGACGTAGAACAAAAGCATACTCTCAGTCAGCCGCTCATCTATTGGTGTTCCATGCCTCCCAAGTCCTGTGGCCACTGTTGAACCCCCGGCACCTCATATTGACTTTTATGGACAATGAAATAATAAACGAGAAAGCAGAGAAAGGTGATAAGGTAGCGGAAGAAGACGTATCGGCAGTGCATGTGGTAGAGTATTCGAGTGAGAGGGTAGAATCACAAAAGAACATCCGCTTCATAATTCAAAGACATCAAACCGAGAAATGAGAAACTAGGCTATTCCAAAACCAATTAAAGAGAAATGCAATACTTCAAACCTTCCAGCCTCGTTCTACATCGTCAATGATAACTGTATTTTCAACAGAAAGGACTAACGAGTAGTAGGCGGAGGATTGAAGGCCGAATGCTCGTCCTGTTCAGAGGGTGGTTCCCTGCCATCCAAAACCCCAGCAATCATCGACATTGTGCTCTCCAAGCTCCGTCTGCGTGTACTGGGGCTCGTCATAGTGGTTCCCAAACTAGCCTGCCTCGAGTGCCCGCGTTTGAATCCGCCTGGGCTTGTCGGGCTCGTCGGTGAGAACACCGCTGACGGTGTACTTGGAGATCCTAATGAGGTGTCAATCTGCGTCAGACCACCTGAGGATATTTCCTTCTCGAGGCTGGCAGTGACACCATTGGGAGACACAGGTATTGGTTGAGAATCGGGATTTTCGGAAGGGGAAGATGGCTGTGACGATAATATAGCTTTGCCTTCTTCTGAATCGGCATCAAATAGTTCGGGGGGAAGGCGTTCGTTCTCGATATCTGACTTGCGGCTATGAAAGGAGATTTAAGATAGAGGTATTATGCAAATTTTAAGGCACCTACGCGTCATCAAAGCCATTGATAGCATCCTTTATTCCCTCTGTGCCAGATGCCAACGTTCCATAAGGAAGCTTGTTAGATCCTGACACAGCCTTGAGCTCAGACACCTTCTCCGATTCCTCACTGTGAAAGAGTACTCGTCAAATGGTGTAGGTGACAGCGAAAATGCTAACGTACCGGAGTAGCGCGAAGACCCGAGCCATCCGTCCAACAGCCATAATCTTGTTCTTGATGACTTTTCGACGCTCCAACGAATCTTCTTCTGCAGTAGATGATGTTGGAGACACTGCTGTAGCTTCGTCATCACCTTCTTCCAACTCTTCCTTGGTGCATGTATTGAGCACCGCGACCAACATGTCAGTGACTTGTCCAATATTAGATAGGCCTATTTCATGCTTCGAAATTCCACGTACTTTTCTCTCCGACAAAAGGCAAACTCCAGGTGAAAACATCCATGAAGTTAGGCAGCCAATAAGGATGTGGGGTGCAATTGAACTGCCGAATGTTCATGACGTTGCTTTCGTACTTAAGAACCGCGGCCTTATTATTGTACACATCCAGGTAATTGGGGGCGGAGAAGATAGTCATTACTGACGGGAAGCCGGTCGTTTTCGTTTTGCGATACATACGGTAACTGTAGTGAAAAACAAAAATCAGAACTCACTTTGAGGATGGTGACTAAAACGTACCCGGCATCTTGCGCTTCATGCGCTCGGATGATTGAGAGGAGATTATTCCTTTCAAGGAACTGACATGCTGCCTGGTATCTGTGTACTCCGTGTCACTCACAGAATCCTTGTCGAGGAGAACTCGACGTACGTGAAGAAGAAGGAACAACCGCGGACGTGGTTATGCACGAAGCTTTCTGTAGACCTCTCATTGCCAAAATCCTCTACAGGATCAGCCCACAAGATATCACACATTAGACCATGGGTCGGTGGTTCTCGGAATCGATCGATCTATATAGATGGTGAAAACAGAAGTTACTCACGAAAAATATTGACGCACAGCGCGGATATCATCAAGGGTATTGAGCTCTGGAGAGAGACCCCCATGTATACAAAGAAATTGTTTGTTCATGATGGCAGCAAGAGGAAGCGCGCAAAATGATTCTATGCATGCCTCGTAGATGCGTTCGGAGTATTTGTGTTTACCTGTGCAAGTCCGTCAGTCGTGCACGTAGAGTTGAAAAGAACAAGCACAGACACTCGAGTTTGAAAGTGAAATAGTCGGTCAAATGTCTGCACTCGTGATTACCACGTAGCAAGAACAATGTGTCCGGGTACCAAATCTTGAGGGACCATAGATAAAGTACGCACTGCAGGCGATACCTCAGGGGTGCATTGTTGCGAGATGCTATAATTCGTACCTCGATGCTGAAGTACCCCCGATCAACATAATCACCAAGGAATAGATACCTTGTATCGGCGGGGCTCCCTCCGACTTCGAAAAGTTTCATCAAGTCATACTAGACGCAAATGGATTAAGCGTGGGGTTAACACAACACTGGTCACGGAATCCTCACATATTGCCCGTGAATATCCCCACAGACTATGGTAAATGTTGTGGGACATGCGTGAATTGAATTAGAGAGAAGAGACGCACCCGTTATCGGTGCATCCACCTGCAACACGTTAGGCTCTTTCCGCAGGAGCTCGGTAGCAGTGTCCAATATCCACAATGCATGCTCTTCACTTATCCTCCCTTCACGATAGAAGTGGTTCTTCAAAAACGCGATATCTGGCTTGGTTTTATCTTCGCCATGGCGGTGGAAGAATTGTTCATTGGTGGGCATTTGCATTGCTGGAGCTTGAACCTGTATAGCGATTATTTCGTTAGAGTTTCATCGGTCACAAGGAACTCTATTGAAGAGGGACCAACGTACATCCTTGACAAACCGCTCTTGTGTGCTAACGGCAGTTCCGTCTTCCAGGGTGTGTTGAGTCCAGTCGATGCTAGTTGGATTCTGCCTGCCCTCAATCCTGCCCTCGATCTGTGCAATCGCGTTATCTACATGAGAGTTCATACTCGTATTGGTGTACGGAGTTTGTCGACGAGTAGAAAGAGACGATGAGCGTTGAGAGAGGAAGAGAAGGACAAGCGCTAGTCCGTCGCGAAACGTGACAATTCGAAGATCAAAAGGCTCTCTCCCGCTAAGCGCCTATCCTTATTCAAATATTCAGGTCTGAACCCGGCGTGGCAACGCACTTCAATATTTACAAAATGAAGGAATGATGTGATATTCTACGATATGGCTGTCGTTGCTCCTCCCGGCCTGCAGGTAAAGATTCGGCAGCGTAGACAAGCAATTTAGGACATGCATTGGTGTTACAGTTTCAAAGCCATGCTATGTACACTGCCCAGTTATCTTATATTAGAACTAAAAATTGTGCTGTGTGGTTGCTTCGAACTGCAGTTGCCACAGTATGGGTACTCACATCCGAGTACGTTATCATCGGCAGCTTTATCCAACAGCGGAAAGCAACCTAGTGGGATTTTAGAGCACTGTCGAATTGGAAAAAGAACTCGTTGATGTGGGTGGTAAATATACATATTCTTTTGGGGCTATGAGCCAAAGTATACACCGAGCGCGCCTTTCGCAACATTAAAGCCGAGAAGAGATATTATGTACGCGGTAAATAATGGAAGAAGAGGTGATAAAAGCAACTCTGAGCGGATGAGGAACGGTAAAGCTGCAATTGTGTCAGACCAGGAGGCAGTGTCCTGACGCAAGTCAAACATACCATTTAGGCCAAGATACACTCCATATGTGTATTGAGCGAATCTGCAGGTAGGATACATTTCAGCGATGATGTCTTCCGAGACGAAGAATGGACGCGAAACATACGCAGCCAGATAGAGAGTATTTCCGACCCAAAGGCAGACCCAGTTGTCCTTAAATACTATGGGGAGCAAGAAGAGCTGCGCAATATAAAGAGCAAGGTATAAAGGAAAGAATGCGTTTGTGTGAACATCGAACGCGTAGCCCCACTCAACCTGGGAATCGGCGAGCGAAGTATGCGATGGCGGTGAGAGTAACATACGATTCGAAACGAACCTAAGGATGCTCGTTAATTTCCACACACACTGGAAAGATTATGAATGACCATAGAATGGTGGCGATAACGAAACCGGACAAGAGATAATCTCGAAGTATCATAAGAAGGGCAAGCTTGAGAGTGTCAAAAATGCCATATGAATACACAATCGACCATGCAACGGCAGCGACTTCAACCAACAAATATCAGTAAAAAGTATGAGGACTCAGAAAAGCTGACTTACCGCAAAGACATGCAGATATTAAGACAAGAATAGCGGGGTCATCTCGTGCCCAAGTATTTTTGGTTTCTAAATCGACATCAAGTCATGCATGGGTATGAGAGCAGGTTACCAACGTTTATGAAAATAGACATTTCGATAGCTATGTTCATATTCAATTTACATTCGCATGGTGCGGCCAAATGAAGCTCACACTCACACTCTCCGAGGTGCTAGGCAAAGGTAGGTGAGCTGCCACGCCGCAAGCTCAAAATCCTGCATAATCTTCGTAACACAGAAAATGTGGGCGGAAGATAGTGCATACCATCTGATGAAAGCGATGTAACCGTCTGAAGATGGCAGGAATGCGCTGGGTCAAATTACCAGAGTTGCGCTGCATGTTTCCGTCTTCAGAGGCACTCGTCGGGAGAATCATTGTATTGTAAGCAAGTCTCTGGCGTAAAAACAAAGCCAGCTTAATGAATTAGTTGGGAAAGTTTAGGAAGACGCGGCCGACGAGTGTACAGCACTTCAAGCACGTCGCCAGTCACGTCGATGGAGCGGGGCATACTTCAAGCGGAGCTTGAACTTCAAACAATGTCAAACTTCCCAGAGTCTTCGCTACTATCCTTGTACTCTCCCTCTCTTCTTTTCCTCTATCAGCGACGAACACTATGGAGGAAGAAAATGACGTTCTAGACTGGGGCGCAGAAGATGAGGAAAGCAAAAACCAGGACGCCGGTAAAAACGGTGCAACTGACGACCGTTCCGCTGCGGGTGATAACGACGATGCTGAAGACGCAGTTTCACTTGGTGACGAAGAGGAAGCACAGGATTTCTACCTGTATCAGCAGCAAGAGCAAAAAGAATCCGCTGTAGAAGTGGAAAACAGTGAATTGAATGTCGCGCCACGTTCCAGAGGCGTCGACGATCTACCTTCAACCGCCACTCCGAGCGGGCTTCAGCCGGAAGATTCATCAACCTCACAGGTATCGTCCTCAAAAGCAGGAACACCTCGCAGGAACAGCAGCACTGGTCGCCGTTCTCCACAGCCGACTTTAGCTCCCAGAATAACCCATGCTCTCCCTCCGAAACCAGTTGTGACGAATGTGCCTTTCCTGCCCCCTTCCCATCCTTCTATAGTCGAAGCAACAGCAATGTCGGCACCGGCAAGGACGTCAGGTCGTAGTGAGTCCCAACACAGCAAGGTTCATGGAACTTCAACATCGACCGTATCTGCTACAGGTAATGGAAAAGGTCTTGCTACGGGGAATGAGACTTCACCTCTACCCCGTGGTTGGGAAGCTCGCGAAGCACGAAGCGGATCAGGAGGCACTTACTACTACAATGTGCGGACTCATGAATCCACTTGGACTCGTCCCGTGAGCAACTCTTCTTCCTCTTCACCTAGTAGGCATCTCCGTGGCGACAGCGCTCGTCGTCGTCGCGGTAGTGACTCGTTTTTGGGAACCAAGTCTTCGAGTCCACGACGATCTGATAACTCCCATTCTCAGTCCCAGGAACCTTCTCGACACTCTAGGCGCGCACAGCCACTTGATCATAACCATGTAACAGATCCGCAATTAATTGCTCCTACAAATGCAACCACCACGATGTCTTATAATGATCGTCACTATCGTCCAGGAGCCGGAACAGATGACACAAATGCTAGTGGTAATACTAATGACAGACCCTATCGAAACCGCGAGGACGTGGTAGACTCACGTTTCAACCCGCGATTAGATCAAGCATTCACGCCATCTCCTGAAGCCTCACCGCGTGCTCGTGAGCGCCCCAGATCTCTCTCCCCATTGCCTATGTCTTCACAGGTTACTTCTCGTGGTCGAGACTCCAGGCCTACTCGTCCTCTGCGTGTTGCACGTGGTGGTCGGAATGACAATACTGATGCAGATTCCTCGATCTATAGGGACCGTGACCCATTACTAGGCTCATATCCGGCTCGAGAGAGCTGGGATCAAAGTAACGCCTACCAAGAGTCCCGCCGTCCATCGCGCTACTATCACGAGACGCCTTATGGCACGTCTTTTAACGACAACAGACCGCCTATGCTACCGAGGAACGGAAATGCAAGGGGTCGCCGTGAACGAGATCAGCCGATGTGTGAAGAGATCCAAAACATGCCCGATTCCAGTACGTTATCCGCCTCATCCCATCCTCCCTCCCTCCACCCTCCGTATGCGGGCACGGCCACGGTGGCATCAGTGCTCCGCGGGCGGACCGAGTCGACGTTGTTTCTGCTCAGGCTTGTCTTGCAATGCCTGATTGAGGCAGCTCACCGTGTGCCGTTGCTCTTGTTCTCCGTTCCATATTCCTCGGCCTCTCTCCTCTCCTACTCTATCGACTTCAAGGACGCTCACTTTGGATAATTTTTTTCTTTCCTCCCCCCTTTCACCTTTATCGCATGTTGTATCGAAAACAATGTCTTTTTTGAAACTTTCCAACCTATCTTTTTTGAATTTATATAGGAATCAGATCGCCGCCTCCAGGAAAGCGTGACGCCCACATACGCCACGATGAACCACAAGATGTCCAACGTTGGCCTATATTGCAGTCGCGTGGACCCGAAGGTCCTAAAACGACCTCGAATTCGGTTGAGTCACCTCAATCATCGACCCACCCACCCTCACAACGCAAACGCGACCGACCATCACGATTTGGACAGCAGCCTCTAGCGATACCGCAACCTGGACTACCATCTGCCCGGCTTCCGACAGCTGAACTGCCAACCTATGTACATCGACCAATGGAAGAGGATGATCCATTTGTGCCTGACGACATTAGGTCTCCACCTCCTCACGAACTTCAGCAAAGACGTGAAGGTCCTGATGAGAAATCGTCTTTATTTCAAGCACCTGTGCAAGCTGCAGAGAATGATGCTGCGTCGGTATTTCGCCAGGTTAGACACCTAAAATGGACAGATGAACGTGATGATATGGGAAATGCATCTTCCTCCGAGCAACGTACGTACCATCCCACAACCACTCCCATCTACTTGACCGACGTCTCGTCTGCTTTCCCTTTCACTCTCCTCTGGAAACGTTGCTTTCTCGTCCTTTGTGGCATTGTCGGTCGCTGTCGTATTTAGATCGTGCTAGGCCGCCGTTGCCACCCCAGACTGCCCAGTTCAATGAAGTATCAAACCGACCACGTGATCGCCTCGGTCGGCTTCCTCAAGATCGTGCTTCTTCACTTTCTCGTGTCAACGACCAGGATGGACCATCGTTGGTGGGATTGCGCGACATACAAGAACCGACACATGGTAATGTATCGTTTGGTTCTCACTCTCGATCCTACGGAAACGGTCGAAAATACGAAGACGACTATGATCATGAAGAATCCTCCTATCGGCGAGTGATGGATGCCAATATGGCGGGATTGTCATCGGACGTTCAAGAGACACTCATGAAGGATGCGGATTTTACTGCTCAAATGAGACGTGTCTCTAAGGCTGCACAGGACGAGGAGGAGATGATGTTTCGCGAAGAGAACAGGGTCCGCGAGTCAAAGTATACAGGTAGTGAGATGGGTCCTCCCATGGACACCCAAAGATCTGAGATTGACGATAAATCTACTGGACCCGTATATTCTTCAGGCCAGACGTTCGCTCCGCGCGGGCCACGAGCGATGCATTCTACAGTCAATCAAGACGAGGCTCCATCACCCATCCTCCAAGGAGGTTTTGGTCCTGGATCACGTGGGGGAAACCGGGAACGATCACCACCGCCACATATGGGAAGCCGTGGAAGGGAGAATGGTGGATGGCGGGAAGACCGCGGTGGTCATATGTTCGAGAGAGGGGTAAGTGCTGGAGATCGTGAAATCGCTTGTTGACGTTTTTGACTTTCTTTCTAGGGTCGTCGAGACCGTGGTCGATTCAATGATTATTCTCGCCCACCGCCGTCCTCCGCTTCTGGACCGAACAGTGTACCCATTGGGAATCACAGGAAGCAACCTGTCGGAAATGGAGGTCCTTCTGGACTATCTGCACGCATGCAAAGCGGTCTCTCTGTGCCTGAAATGATTGAGACGAATCAACGACAGGCGAGAGGTGGCGGCGGCATGAGAGGTGGTGCTGGCCCTTCGTCTCATTCACACAGAGGACTGCAATACGACAGGGTGTGTCGCTTTTTCGCCTTTGCCCCTCTTTTCAATATATGAACAAGCTTGTGCTAGGGTTACGGAGATAGATTTAGATCTGGGAAATTCGAAAATGATGGACCACATACGCGTCGACGGGATAGTAGTCGTCCGGTGCGTAGTTGAACTCACACAGAACTACGACGTCGCTGATTGACTTTGTAGCCTTTTGAGAGGCAACCTCCAGGTGTTGACACTGGTGTGTCACAGGGAGACCATTTCTCGAACAGCCCTCGTGTACGTTTTTTTGATGTTTTTGAAAGTGGTTGTCACTGATGAGCCAAAAGGATGCGCTCTACGAGTCTGCGCCTCCGGATCTTGCGAGGTTGGCTAGGACATGGACTCCTCGAGGTGAAGCTCCTCCTGAAGTCTTTATGGCACATTCTGGTGCAAATACGAATGATCGACATGCGACATTACCTTCAATTCCAAAGGCATTGCCTCAGCCGTCGCCGCTCATGGATACAGGAAGACCTCAAAACCGCGATCGACCAGGAAGTTCACGAGGTCGAATTCCGCCAGATGGATGGCTCCGATTTTCTCGACCCGAGTCTCGCAGAGGCGGTGAACTCGAAGGTCGGTTAAGTGATCGCTTTGACACATCGGATCGCCCATTCCCGCCAGTTACCAACCAACCGAACTACTCAGTCAGTGGGAATGTTTTTGACACCCATGCCGCCGAGGCTGAGTCACGGAATCCTGGCAAGTTACGTGACTTGCCTTACTCCAAACGTCTTCCGGAAAAGGACACGAAGATACACGAGCGCCATCAACAGGAGTCTTTCCATTATCCATCGGAGTCTTACGTCCCCCACGAGTCGGACATGTCGCATCGAAAAGTCAATGACGAAGTTGTAATGGATGAGCCACCACAAATGCATCCAAACGTTGGTCATGATGATTATACAGGAAGGAAGCGACGTTCTGACAACACACTGGAGATGGCACGTCGACCTGGGTCTTTGCTGGAGAGACTGGAGATGGGGAACAATGATACTACTGCCCCAGAAGAGACGTCGTTCTCCCGATCATTGAGCGATCGGGTTCAGGTACCTTCGAAGCGGGACAGAGATGAGATGGTCAACGATAGGTTTGGGGCGGACGATGCTTTCGGTTTTGACGATAGAAAACCTGCGTCAAA
>QLON01007361.1:0-10753 GCA_003313675.1 Termitomyces heimii
GCAATATCATTATAAATGATCTCTTGATCTGGTAAAGGAGTTATATTCTTAATAGTATTATTATTATATTGTTTTGCATCTAATGCTATCTGCAATATCTTATTCTTCTTTAAGATGCATAATAATAGTATTACTTATACTATTAGTTTAGATCTCCACTAATATGTATTAATATACTGATTAGTTTTTTTTGTGCAGCTGCTTCTGCAATGCTTATGGACATTGCAGCAAATGGTATACTATTTATAGACATTATTATTATTAATGAAGTTTATCTTATAATTTATCTCTTTCCATAGAAGCAATTCTTTTTTATGCTATTCACTGTATTTATAAACTTCTTCTTTTACTGGTCTCACAGCTATAAAATATCCTCATCTGTTAAGCATCAATGCTTATATTTGCCTGTTGCAAGCATAGTCACCTTCTGATTTTATAATTGTGCTGCTACTTTATATTGCACTCTCAATGCAGCCAAATATTTTTTCAAATTATCTTAAATCTTTAACTTAGTGAGAATATATGAGCTCTATTATAATAACAGTGTCTTTCCATTAAAGACTATCTTTCTTGGCTAAGAGATCTCATTTTCTGTAGCTAAGCAAAACATTGCTTTAGTCTTTATTGGCTTCACCTACTTATATTATTATATGGATGTAACTATTTTATTTCACTCTCAAAGCATTTTGGAGTTAAAGGCCTACTAAAAGTCTGGTAGAAGTGTGAGGCAGTCTTATAGTTGCTGACTACTCTCACTCTCAATGTATGCTAAGTCTTTGGTTTTCTTTAAAATTCATCTATTTCATTTTAATATATCTACTAAAAAAGTTATTATTTGTTAAGCCTCTTCAGGCTCATCCTCTATGGTTGCTATTTCTCAACTTCCTAGCCACACCAGAATGCAGCAATATTCCATAGATTTTTGATGGTACAGCCATTCACTGATATCTTTCATTGCCACTTTTTTGGCACCAATAGCTATTTTATAATTACTTTATTATTTACAAAGTTGAAAACTACTTTATTTCTCTATACAAATAGTGTCTTAATAATTATATTATAGTAATTAAAGTTTGCTACATCAACATAGTTGATAGTAATTGACTCTAAGGTAGTTACCTTAACTTTTATCTTATATTGGATTGTTGATCAGTTTTCAACTGTTTTCAACTGGAGTATTAATGGCTTCTTCAATTTATGCACTTATATTTTGTGCACATGAGCAAATTAAGATGTCATTCCCATAATAGTAATTCCTGAATCTCACAGAGTCTAGGCTAGGTGGCCTTTTACATCCACATAACTGATAAGATACTATTTTTCTGCCTACTATAGCTTTGGCCTTTCTAGTTTCTCTGGTTTCTTTGGTAGTTTGCATAAGTAAATATGACATATTTTAACATGGCACTTGTTAATGGTCTGCTCTTCTTCTGGAGCCTCTATCATTGTCATTAAATGCTCTGAATTGCTATTTCAGCTATAATAGTCATTGTTATATATGTCTACTGTGATGTATTTCTTTTCATTAATTAAAATACTTGCTATATCATCCTTATTTTCTTCTGCCTTAGTAATTTCCTCAAGTTGTTTTGCCTATTTGTCTGGCTCACTATTAGATTCACAGTCTTAATTATTTGCTGCTGTCAGGAGACTTCTCATTCCCTTCTTTCCTTTCTTCTTTCACTTTTTATTTCTTCACTCTCCTTTTATTCATTTCTTTACTTCTTCTATCTTCTTTCATAGTGTTATTTCTATTCTTTCAACACTATCTATTAACACTATTTTTAATCTTTGAGGTGCTCTAGTTCTTTAGCTATCATCCAGACAAGTGTGGACTCTCCAGCACCACTTCCAGGCTGCTTATATAAGCCGGAGTTTGCCTTTCTCACTTCTAAAGTCTGGAGTTTTCCTGCCTTGTTTGCACTGTTGTTTGGTTAGTCAATTTTTGAGTTTTTAAGGTTTTGTTATACTATACAGTTGTTTTCCATGCTTCAGAAGCCCCAGAAGCATCCAAACTGGCATAGAGAATTCCCAGACTTGTTCTCTTTGGATCTCCCTCTGCTAGGTAAGTAGTTATTATAATATTATCAGTACATATTCTAATACACTTTGGATCTCCCTCTGCCAGCTATGTGACTAAGCCATAGCCTCCAGAGGTCACCCTTACAGCTGCAGTATATGCTATTTATATATATGCCTTTCTTAATTTACAAGGGCACTACTTTGATTAGTAATCTATATTACTACAATTGAAACATTTTTCTCAAGCTTGTGTCACTCCAACTGGTTTGCCATTTATATCTTAGAGCTTTAGTCTATCATAACCTCACTACTCTTCTAGATATAGCCACATTAATTACTACTTTTTTCTCTTCTAATTTCTGACATCACTAATCTAATTACTGAAATTACCAATTTTTCTTGAATAGGCTATAATACACTCACATTCTCACATAAGCTACAGTGTTTCTGAATTGATGCAAGATTACTTCTAATACTATAAACTCTGCCTGCATAATTATTCTGCAAAATCTGTCTCCTGCATGATTACTCACTGCCTGATTTTGCAGCTGCTTGATCACCTCCACACACAATTATTATCAATGCTCAAGATATCTTGTAGATACTTAAACAAGGCCCTAGTAGTTGGTATAATAATTTTGATCTTCACCAACATTGTTCAGTTTTTTATTTAACTTCTCCTTATCTTCATCTCCTTTCTGTCTCTTATTTATTTTATTTTTAGATTGATCTTTTTTTATTTCATTTTGACTCTTTCCATTTCTATCTTGCCTCATCTCTATTCCTTTGATTCTCTTCTACTCTTTTTAGTTTTTTCAAGTTTTCATTCTATTTTGCTCAAGCCTTTTTTGACTTGACTTGACTCTAATTCTCCAATTCACTCCAGTTTTCCTTTCCTCTTTTCTATTTCCACAAACTCTCTTATTTCTCTTTGACTCTAATTTTACCTACTTCATTATATTTTATCTCAACTCTAGCTCTTTCCTTTTTTCATCTATTTAGTCTCTGTTACTTTCTTATCCATTTTTTCTTGCATTATCTCAACTCTTTCTATTTATCTTAATTCCATATTTCTTTTCTTCCTCTTCTATACTATATATTTTTATTTCTTTTTCTTTGATTTTCTGTCTATATTCTTAATCTTTCTTTTATCTACCATTTCCTAACATTCTCCATTGTATTTAACCTTTTAGTACTAATTTCTATTACTTATCCTTTATTTCATATAAGTCTCCCTTCTTGACAAGACTCAACTAGTAGATTTTTGCTCAATAGAGTGAACTTTTACTTTTGCTTCCTGGGTCTTGCCAGCTTGGAAGCTGGTCTAGCCTCACTAAGCTCCTTAATCAGGCACTAAATAAGCACTGCTACTCATTGCACCACAAACTGTAAATTGTGATTATAATTTATTTCAGATTTCTTTATTAAAAATATGCAGATGTTTGTTAGTCTCCTTGACTAAGGATGGCTTTAACTACTACATTATTTGTAGTAGGCCTTAACTGAGCAAAGTAAAATTGAAGCTAAATTTAAGCATTGAATTTTTTAACCAAGTAAAACAAGATTAAGGCTAGATTTGAGCATTTAATAGCAAATACAAGGCTCTAATCAAGCAAAGTGAGGTTGAGCTGAATCTAAGCAAAGCTATGGCCCATGCCAAAGGCATGAGTTGTAGCTTATGCATTCATTAATAAATACTATGCTAAATTTATATCAACTGAAACAATAAAGTGCTTATGGAGAATATGATTTCAGATTTGCAAATATATAATTCAACACTGCATAAAATACTCTGCACACAAATATATTTTGAAGAAAGTAGATAAAAATATAGAATTGACAATAGAATTGACAATATTATTAGGTTCCAGAGAAGATTTGAAAGCTATAATAAAATTTATAGAAAAGAGTGGGGCATTCATAAAAATAAGCAAGAGAAGGCCACAAGAAATGACTTTAACAGTTGACAATGAGGAAAACAATGAAGAAAAGAGAAGTTAGTGGAGAAGGATAAAAGAAAATAAATAAGTAAATTATAGTTTAATGAAAGATGAAAGTATGAATGAAGAAAAAATGATAGCAAAAAGTGGAAAGGAGAAGTGAGAAAGATGGAGAATAAAATAAGAGAGAAGATGAAGAAATGTAACAACACTAATTTATTATGAAAATGGCAAGAGAAAGACTCACACACTAAAAGTAGTTATAATAGCTCATATACAAAGGCACATAAAATGGAATGGAAGATGCTACAGAACCTTTCCAATATGCAAGACCTAAAACCACCACCTTCCTCATTTATTCTTATTTAGTACAGCTGCAATCATAACCTAGCCCACTAATTATGCCTACAAACATCTGTGAGAAAAGCTATATTACTAGCCTTTATATATAATACAATATCAATATAATTACTATTTAACATTAGAAGTAGAATATATATTTACACTATCCCTGCTTCTTAGCCCTGTATAGTGGCTTGCTAGCAGCATAAGCCAAATTCATTTATTCATTTATAGTGTTGCCTTATTATATCTGCTATTTTATTTAACTTTTGCTTGACTTTATCTTTGAATAGATGTGAGCACTTCAAAGCCACTGTTATTTTCTGTAGTGTATTGTTTTTATTCATATTTATTTGTTGTTTTGATATTGTTTCTCTATATATATAGAAGCTTGTGGCTACTGTGTCTTTTGCCCTTGTAAACCTTATTACTTCTATATTCTATATTCTTTTATTAATTATTACTGCTTCTTCACATCTTGTATTTTTATATAAGAACTTTGTTAGGTCCTGCTAAGCTGGAGGCTTACTCTGTTAAGTAGAAACCTATTAGTTGGGTCTCACTGTAAAGAGAGATTTATACTGAGATTAGAAGTTGGCACTAGAGACTGGCACTAAGAAGATTGTAAGAAAGTGGGAAGGGGAAGAGATTATGAGATTAGAAACAAATAATATAAAGAAACAAGAATGAAATTAGAGAGTTGAAGAGAAAAGTAGTGGTAAATGGAATCAGAGACAGAAGGTAGAAAAATAGAGTTAAGATGAAGAAAATAGCATCAAGATAGGGATTGTAAATAAATAAAGAAAATAAAAGTAAAACTAAACCAGAAAAGAAAGAAGAAGAGGAAAATAGAAAGAAATGAATTGATAATAAAGTGGAAAAAAGAGAAGAAAGTAAAGCAATAGAATGGAGCTGAAGGAGGTTAATGTAGTTATATCTAGAAGAGTGTGATGGAGTTATAACAAACTTATTATTTAGGACTCTTAGTCTATTCTTCATTAGAGCACTAATTTCTTTTATAATTATTTCTTTTACTATTTGTACTTTAAATGTTTTATATACAATTTGTGAGGTAAAGTTGTGCCTTCTTTCTTGTGTAGATATCTCAATATATGTTTGATATTCCTTTTTTTTCCAGTAGTATTTTTTCTAGTTTATCATCTTTGAGTATTATAAATGGCATTGCATATCTTTTTATAGTTGCTAAGGTTCTGGTGTAATCTATGTTTATTATAGTTTTCATTATTTTTTAGTTCTAACTATAAGGTATTAAGTTCTCTCTTATATATATTCAATTTATTCTAAATTATATCAGTCTATTTTGCATTATGTGAGGCAGAATGAGTTGCACAATAAAAGAAGGAATTGTATGCTAGTTTGGTAATTAATGAAATGCCAGAATTAGATTAGTATTTTGAAAAAACAAGGCTTTATTTAACTAAGCAAAGCAAGGTTAATGCTAAATTTGAGCATTGAATTTTGAATAACAAGGCCTTAACTAAGTAAAGTAAAGTTGAGGCTAGATCTAAGCATTGTTTGAAAAACAAAGCTTTAAATAAATGGAGTAAAGTTGAAGCTGAATTTAAGCATTGAGGTTTTAAAACAAGGCTTTAACCAAGTGAAGCAAAGTTAAGGCTGGATTTAAACAACAAGACCTTAACTGAGTAAAGTAAGATTGAGGTTAAGTTTAAACATTGCATTTTGAAAAACAAGGCCTTAATCAAGTGAAGCAAAGTTAAAGCTGAATTTAAACATTAAATAGTGAATACAAGGCTCTAATCAAGTAAAGCAAGATTAAGCCAGATTTAAGCAAAGCTAAGGCTTATGCTAAAGATACAGATTATAGCTCATTTATTGCAAAAGCCACTTCTTTCATATTTAGTTTGTTGGAGTTTAAGCTTGAGATTAAATATATGTGTCACCTAAAGAAGTCATTTAACTTTTTTGTTTCCTCAATGTCAAGGTAGATTTCTTATATTGCCAGTATATCTATATTATTTTCTTCATTATTTGGCTTATGCAGTATCATTTTTGGCAAGTTGATTATTTTCTTTGATATTTATTAATGCAAAAGTTAGTACTCTCTTTTTATTTTTATTCTTTATATTTGAGGCTGATGAAGAAGTTATTTCTTCATTTGAATCAGTAATAAATACCTATCCTTTCCTTGCCTTCTTCATCTAGAACTTGCATCAGAATATACTATGCTCCATTGCCAATCCCTTTCAAGCTATTATTGAAGCTCTAGTTAATAAAAAAGGTTATCTACAAGGATGTTATAAAAGCTAAATATAGGTCAAAAATAGACCTTATAAATGCATATCAATAAGTCTATATAAGGATGCTGGATATTTTGAAAATATTATTTTTATCTACTTAAATGACATCTCTATATTCTCAAACTTTATAAAAGAGTATGAAGCTCATTTGAGGATTATTTTTAAATAACTAAGGGAGCAGCAGCTCTTGTAAAAGCAACTTCTGAAGGCTGTGGCTCAGTTACATAGCTAGTAGAGAGATATTTAAAAATATTTTAATAAAGGTAATATAAGTACAAATAATAAAATACTAATCTAGCAGAAAAAGATCCAAAGAGAATTAGTTTAAGGAGCCACTATGCCTATTAATAGAAAATATTCTGAGGTTGAGTTATATAACTATCACATATGATATTATAATGTAATATTATCATGCTACAATTATGCTATATGACTTATGTAACCAATGTTACAGTTATGTCATATCATAAGTTATATAATCACTAAGCTATAAAGCTATATAAATTGAATCACTTTTGATAAAAGCTCAATTTATTTCTTAGAATCTAGCAAAGGCTCTAAGATCAATAAGGAAGTTTGTTTTTATAATTCTTTCAGTGAGGAGTTTGACAAAGGTAGCAAAAAGCAAATGAATTAAAAGTAAAAAAAAAGCATGAAAATTAAAAGGAAATATAGAGTAAGGGACTTCTAAAAGAGTAGTTCTTTGATAGCTTTACCTCAAATAGAAGAAATGTAAACTATATACAAATAGAGTAAATTGCCTGAAGTATGCTATTGATGCTTAAAGTATATACTTGAAAATATAAAAGATTGATAAAATCTGAGAGTATTAAGTGCTATAAAATTATAATAATATTCAGCAGTTTATTAACTATATCAATAACTTCTTGCTAGATATATCAGCCTACTAATGCAAAATTAGGTTATTTAAATTAGTCTAAATAGAGGCAATTGCAAATAAACCAGCTTTTACTAAGTTCTAAGGTTAAATCACACTTTACAAAGCACTTTTATAAAATATAATAGTAAAAAATAGAGTTTATTGATTTTTAATCAATGCAATCTCAGTTACACTAAAAAAAAGGTTTAAAAGGTGTATTAGACTAATAATCTGAAGTATACTATTGCCTTGGGCTTAAAATATCCACTCCCTGGGAATCCTGAGTGCAATCAATCAGCAACCTACTAAATGTCACAGAATTCCCCTCTATATTTATATTATCTCTCTTTTCTATGATGCATAACATTTTTCAGTTATTTTAAGCCATTTCTTGTATACTATTTAAGATTAAAGAAGATTTAGATATAAATAATAAAACAGAGAAAGTTAAAGTAGTAATTAAAAAACTGTGGAAATTACTTACTATAGTTATTGAAAGAGCTGTAATTATTGAAAAAGCTGTAGTTATCAAAGAAGTGGTAGTTATTAAATGAGCCATTTGTTTAGGATTATTAGCTATTGGGAGTATTGCTAAGTTTTTTTCTTTCTTATATATATCCTCCTTAAAAAAGCTAACTGGGGTTAGCATTACTTTAATAATTATAATAAGAAGCACTTATAACACTTACAATTATTGCAACAAAAGCAATAAAGTAATATCCACTTTATATAGCAGAAAATAAAACAAAGTATTTAAAAAAGAATCCTCTTAAAGGAGGGACTCCTGCTATAGTGAATAAATAAATAGATAAACTTAAACATAGTAGAGGATTTAAAAAAAATTGACCTTTTAGTTCTGAAATATATCTTATATCTTTATTAAAATTACTCTTAATTTCAAAGTAGTCCTACCCATCCTTAGGGTTGCATGAATCTATAGAAGTGAATAATGAATTATACAGAAACTAAAATTTCTATGGAGGGCTACAACAGAATGTAGTATATAGTAATGCAAAAATAAGTTATTTAGATTAGTCTAAATAGAGGCAATCACAAATGAACTAGCTTTCACTAAGTTCTGGGGCTAAATTACACTTCACAAAGTACTTTTATAAAATATATAGGTGAGTAATAGAGTTTATTGAGTTTTCAATTAATGCAACCTTAGTTACACTAAAAGAAGGTCCAGAAAGCATATTAAACTATTGACCTGAAGTATATTATTGCCTTAGGCCTAAGATATCCACTTTCTGGAGATTCTAAATGTAGACAATCAGCAACATGCTGAATGTCACAGAATTTCCCTCTATTTATATTATTTCCCCTCTCTGTGATATATAACATTTTCTAGTTATTCTGAGTCATTTTCCAGTTATTGAGCTTTTATTTTCTGGTTCTAAGAGACTTAGTATAAATTTTCCTGGCCAAAAGAGGGTTCTCCAATATTTTTAGTGCTTTAATTCCATAAAAGATTAGTATCTCCCTCAATTCTTCTCCAAATGCCTTCCTCAATTTTCCTTAACAACTAAATTTAGCTTTTCCCATCAAATTGCTGATCTCTCTATCAGTCCACCATGGAATGCCTTTGGACAACTTCCATTGTATATATATTGATTGATTAGGTGATTAAAACAATACCCAATATGTAGGAGTTTACATGTATTCCTGCTAAGAAATGCCTATTTTATTATTAAAGTGTAATGCTTTCCTTAAGATAAGTCACCTGATCTCCGGAAACCTGAGCATAGTCACATGATCATAATCACATGACTAACTTGGGTGCATATGTCACCTGATTATAGTCACATGATTGATTTGGGTGTGCATTAGATCAAAATACTAATAAGCTAATTTCTCAGCACTTAGGCTACTAATAAGACTAATCTAACATGATATAGAGAGGGCTTTTTAAGGCAGTTCTGGCTATGTCATTTGCCTACAGTTTTCAGCAGAAGTCTGTTTTATTCAGACTTTTTGATGATCAATAGCTTCATTTTATCTCATTGTTAAGATAGATATATCATTAGGAGCAGGAATACAACCTTAATCATAATAGCATGCCATATCTTCTTTAACTTTGATTAATGCTGCCTTTGCTCCTTCTTGTGCTATCTTTATCCAGTTGGCAAACTTATTCACTAACTCATTTTTTGAGGAGCATACTTGAGGTTCAAAATCCATTCAAAAGTAACAGCCTGTATCCAAAAAGAAGGGAGACACTTGTGTAAAGGCATGAACATGGTTATTATACTGGAATTCCACATCAGATAGTAAATCATCTCAGTTATCTTACTGCTTATTGCAGAAAAGACATAAGTACTGCTTTAGCTCCTGATTTATGTGCTCAGTATATCCATCTAACTGAGGATGGTATGCTGTGGATGTATGAAGCTTTATATTGAGAAGACAATAGAGATTCCAGGTGAACTCAGCTACAAACTGTGGTCTTTGATCAGAGATATAGGCATTGGATAAGCTATACAGTTTTCACACATATTGTCAATACAAGTTGACTGCTCTCATTATAGAGCATATAGTATAGTTATGAATGAAGTGAGCTTTTTTTCTACAGAGGTTTACCACCACCATGATTGCATTATATCTATGTGCATCTGGCAGCTCAGTGATGAATCTACTGAGGCTATGCTTCAATGTTCAGTGGAGATTGAAAAGTGGATAAAGTTGACTCATAGGGAGCTGATGGCAGGGTTTAGTATGGAGGCAAAGATCACAGGTGCTGGTATAGATGCTAATATATTGAGACATTTGAGGCCACCTGTAAGGGGAATGCTTGACATCTGCAGAACTCCTTCCACAGAGCCAGCAAGCACCGGTGACAAGCGGGAGTCAAGCAAGCTTAGAGGCAAGCAAGAGTCAGGCAAGAGACCAGCAAGGCTAACCAAGTGGTTAGATGTTGCTAGACAGCTTACAGTAGGTTTGGTGTGTAGGCTAGGAGAACACTGCTATTGTTTAGCCTGGGGATATTCTATCCACAGGCTGCCTATATATACTACATTGGTGGCTGTGCTATTATTAATACTGTTTACTAATCGGGCCCCAGTATGTAAAGGAGTATGACTAACAATAATTGATGCTGAGTAAGGTCCATGCATATGACTCATCAAGGCTGACTACTACAAGACGGAAGGGGAAAGGGTAGGCCAAGCGGCCAGTCAGATCTGCTAGAAATAGGCATATTATTGGACTAAGCTTAGAGTAGAGTTGGACGTGGTCTGAAGACCTGTCCCCTGACATCAGCCCCTCCTCTAGGTTTGTTGCCTTGATGAATA
>QLON01007369.1:0-42247 GCA_003313675.1 Termitomyces heimii
AAAAAACGGGGGCGGTGACGGATGTAAGTGTCGGAAGTAAAACCTAGGGTCCTAATACGTGTAATGAGGTACCGCAAAGGGAGTCTGTATTAATCGTAGGATTACACTACCGCATATATAGTTCTGATTTTTTCAGGATTCATGGCCAGGAGGACTGTTCATAAGGTACTCATGGCTAAGTATGGCGAGTAACCTTGCTACCGAATCAAGTCGGCGCCAACCTCACGGCACTTGACATATGATATATCAAGTCCGAATCGATCAACCATCCTTCAATACCAATCGAAACTCAACGACTGAAGCTGAAAACGAAAACAAAAACCTAAAATGGCTTCTAGCTCTGCATCAGTCACGGTAATAATCAGATCTATTCACTATCTAAGGAAAGGATTGCCGTTGGTTGAACCCGGGCACTCATCCTTTGAACTTATATCTCAACCAATGAATTTCACAGTACTTCAGTGCTTCTTTGAATAAACACAATATGGTCTATTGCTCCAACTCTTTCGGAAAACAGGTGAAAGCCTACACGATCAACGAATTGACATCCTTTGCGAAGATATTGGCCCATTCTCTGCATCGTTGCACTTGTATGAGCTGTTCTTCGAAGAAGAGTCATCAAGAGCTTTCTTTCTCCAAAACATCAAAGCGCGCAGAATATCCTTTGGGTGCTGGTGTGTTAGCTGCAAACCTCCAACTCACGCCACGGACAGTGATGCTTACCCTTTGAGTTCCATACACAAGAGCAGGGAAAATAGGGACTTTGCGTTGTTAAATCATGATGTCTGTCGAAAGGGAATGATTAGTGACTCACTTGCGACCAAAGTTATGGCCCACTCCGCTGTATGTTTACCCAAACCATAAACCGCAAATATAGTTAATCTACACGATGAGTTAAAGGTGATTTACAATTGATTTCACATACCCTAGTGCAAGGAATGTCAGAGAGGTGAAGATTGATAATCGAAGGAACATTGATAGCGATATATGTGCGTTGCTCAAAGATGACAATCTAAAGGCACCCCAGTGACGGTGAAGGGTGATAGCTGTATGCACTTGATTTACCTCAGGATTTGCCAATTTTTCTCCTGAGATTAAATAACTGTGACTCACTTTGAAGAGCAGTATTGACCATGCAGGCAATGAAGACGATAACAGCTGATACTAAGAACCTAGATGATAGGTATGTATCTCGAGGAATTCCATCAGAAAATTCAAAGTCATACATAGCCTGAGTACTTAGGACACAGTAGAAGTGATCGTCATGACGTATCACCACAGAAGGTTCAACAACAAACTGTTAGTCAAAAACCAAGCTGGATTAAGGATCAAAGGTAACATGCATTTTCTGAGAGAAAGTATCACCAGCATAGTGACGTAAGTCAACAGAACGAATGCAATCCAAGGAAACACCAGGAGCTTAAAGTTTTTTAGTCTCCACTGTGGAACTGTTAAAGGGAGGTAGATATTACCACTCTGAACACCCAATCACTGGGTACCTTCTTCCCAAACGTCAGAGCAGATGAAAGAATGTAATACTAGCACGCGCTTGTCAACAAATTAGCACCACGAAAGGAGAGATTATTGCGTGCATCGACTACTAAACAGGTATGGCTCAGGGCGCAACTGTGAAAAGTAATGAAAAATGGCTCCTTCACGTCAAGTATCATTCAACGCACAGAGGAGGAGTAGCGTAGACCGAGACGGCTTGCGCTAAGCAGTTTCCATAAGGCGGTTCGGGACCAACTTGGTGACCCACGATCATCAAATGCGAGATGGAGTAAATAATCCATGCAACTATCGAGCTGAACCATGCGCTACGCCGACGAATGTGTCGAGACCAAAGTGCGGCTGCCAGCACCGCTGTGTTCATAAGGAGACCCAAGAACGCCAACGTATTGTAAATGCCCAATTCCATGTAAAGTGAGTTTGAGCTGCTCCCGAGAGAAGATTGAGTCGAAAGAGAATGGGGGGAAAGAGTCTGAAAACAAACAAAGGTACCGGACCTAGATCCTAGACAACCACATCGCCTTTATGTAGCACATTATACGCGGCGCTTCCACAAGAAGATCATCAAAAGATGGTTGCGCGGAGTCTTTCGGCACATTCTGTACATTCAAACATACTGAGATCAGTCGAATTCATGATAGATGATGATGTTGTTGTACGATGTATGTTGTTAAATGGATTTACCGTAAGCTTTTGAATACCAGAGGTTCGGGCTTGCTTAGTGCTGCTGATAGATAGGAGGAGAAAAGGAGTCAAGTAAAGGTGGTCGCAAGCCCTCAGAGTCATGTGTTGAGCTATCTACTACTAGTTGAACCTGAATTGACCACTTGAATCAGCAATCAGTGTTCTCAAGGAAGAGGACAAACTTAAAACGTTGTTACAATGTTTGGGGAATTTTGATCCAGATATGTCGATGCTGGGATCGGTACTGTTTTTATGAAAGACAAAAACAATTTTTATTTCCTGTATGGCTCCTTCTACAAGGAAAACGGGATAAGAGTGGCCAGGGCACAGCGACCATCTCACCATCAAATTGATTATATTTCCTTCACACGCTGTCCTCAAAACTACTCAAGGCAACATGGTATCGCTGTGATTGATTATGCTGAACCAAACATCATGTACCGCACCTTGTTTCTATCTGCATCAATGAGAAAACAGGCAAAGAAACAAGACGGTAATAGAGCATTGTCTGCATGTTGGAATGCTGTCAACCCGCGGTTTCCCTGGAAATTTCAAAAACTGACCTCCGGTTGCGAGAGGCAAATAAGGTGATGATGACGGACATCGTGAGTCTATAGAGACTTTTTTATGTCGTGTGTGAGTTTGTTTCCACATTTTTGAATCGACAACGGCGTCTGAGCGGACCCGACTTGACAAAGAAAAATTCGCCTGCGCATCATTGCCTTGATCGACACAAAGTGCCGAAAGAAAGAAAAAGATTTTTGTAGTACTGTTCTTGTTGTCACTCAATATCACTATTTTGAACACCAACGAGTCGGCTCCTTCGCTAATATATGCGCGTAGGACTATCGTGAAGATGCATATTAGACCTCGCGTAACGAAAAAGTAAGATATACCGATGTCCATGACCATACAGGTCTAAGCAAGATATGCAAAGGTTCCAGAAAAGAAACCAGTATCATAATTCAAAGGAAACTGGACGCACAAAGGTGGACATGCATTTATCCACACGGCACGGGTGTAGATCCAGGCCCGAAAGGCGGTTTGTTCGTGAGTCATACGAGACAGAGCTCATCATGTGAAGCCTTGGAGGATACCACAAGTCGACCGAGTGTGAATGATGACTGATATCACGAAGAAAAGAAAATGATAGAGTTAATGTGAAAATCTCCCACTCTCAGAGTTCACGTTCATCAACCAACTTCCACAAACGAAAATATCGAGAACTCACGAGAGCAAAGACACCTAGGAAGAAGTGGTTGTCGCGTCTGTGGTCATTGCACTGTCGGAAATGTTAGAGAAGAGCACCACAAGACGTTAACAAGAGTACAAAGATACAACCTTGTCAAATCCGGATCTGGACTTCCATTGTGTTCCTGATCACGTTTTCTGATGAAGAAACATATGCCAGGGGGAGCGGGAAGCTGTAACACTGACATTTCACATATGATCCTCTGTGTGAGAGTCTAACAAATGCAATAATCCCTTGGAGACTGAGAGACCCAAGACGAAGCGAAATCGTTTTGCCAGAAATAATCTTCCAAATGATTTAAACTCGCTCATAAGCCTAGCGGACCAGAAACGGAGAGTATAATCGCCACGACAGTGGGCCTTTATGCGGAGCGTGAGAACCCCTGATCCGAGCGAATGCTGAAAGTAAGTATAATCGAACTCAGCGTGGCTTCTAAACTTGATTTTACATTTTACTTAGCCCATCCTGCCAATTGACGGGTCTCTGTCGTTGGCACTAGTTCCAATACGGCACTTGAAATTGAAGGCGGTGCGAAAATGCCGCAATTTAAAGTTGACGACTGGCAATGACTGCCCTCTTCATTCGTCTCTTGCATCTTTCAGTCGTCTGTCAAAGATGCTCTTTCTTAACGAAAGCTACATATTTCTGGTGGCGCAATTGGTTCTCAGAGGAGTCAAATAAAGGGTGTAAGGCGATAAGCCGAAGTGGCGGGGTGACGTCATGTCTTAGGATATGCAGAGTATATATAAAGGGGCTCAAAAGCATGGCCATGAACTTTGCGTCTTTTCTCACCATGTCAGCTCTTGCCAATGTTCGCCTTGCTTGCCGCCGCATGTCGATCCTCACACGCACCTCACCAGCTGGTACTACCATGGCATGGCTAAGGTTCGTGGTACCACTTGTTCAAGAATGACGGTTGACCATGAACCAGACGTATGAGGTATAGCTCGTGAACTAATTGTACCTACCGGTCACTGATCAATTTGTCTAGTACGATGCACGATAACGATCCTCAAGTATAAACAGGCTTTTTATATTATCAACAAAGTTAATGAAGTTTCTTAGACACTTGAAACTGAAAAAGTGCGAAACCTATTAAACCAGCAGTATAAGACATCTACGCCACTCAAGAATGCTCCTGGGTGGAATGAAGCTCTTGCTAGCGAGTCCGAAGCGTCCGTCAAGGTCACTTACTTCATTGCCGTCCTCAATATGGTTGAGAACATAGACTGTAGGCTGACAGGTCAGAAACCCCGGCCTCCACAATCGAACTCCAGGAGCAAACTGTCGAGTATATCACTTCTCGTTACAATCATGATGACCGCAAGGAGCCTACAACCGCCGGGTACTCAAGGGAAGAAGTTAATGGTCCACTGAGTCAAGCCGCAGGTAATGAAGATAATCAAGAGGTTTACCAAACTGTTATAAAAAAGGTGTCGAAGAAAACTCAGGTGGTGGAAGATGATTCCGCAAGAGGATATGCATAAGCATGGGATCATGATCGATGACGGTTGCTTTGTATTTTCATATGTCCTCACAGTGTATAAATGCATCTTCGAAACTGCAATCGCTTGCTCTCATCCATCTAATGCTCCAATATTCTCAACCTGAGACCATCCGATGAACATATTGAAAATAGTATATAAGAGGAAATGATGAAGAATGGGAGTGTCGTGCACAATTTGAAAGCAGACCAGGAAGGCATGAAGTATCGCATATGTAAGTCAACTTGACCATAATGACACTTCGGAAACGTCGAGAGAAAAGTCGTAATTTTAGGGAACGGATTCCTCTCTAGATCGTGGTAAACGGTGTTGTATGTACGTATAAACAGTTCAATCACTATAGCATATGAGTTGGTCATCAATATTACGACAGTAGTAATATGAGGCTCACGAGGAAGTAATCTGGTACGCGTCGTGAAACGAGAGGTTCTCCAGCCCGTGGAGCAGGATCGAATTGTAAGCTGTGATGGGAGACGTTAATTCAAATAGGAGTGTTCGAGAGACTGTATACGCGCAATGTATAAGATAATTTTTCGTCTATCTCCATGATTGCAGCTTGATTACCACACCGATAACAGTAGTTCGGTGCACTGAAAATAGTCACTACGTTTCTATCCTGGCCCCAGCTATAACCTAATATAGTATTAGTGACCATGCCTAGATTTCCCACGGCAATTCGCGAGACACACCTTCCATGACAAGCTGATGTGCCCGCGCAACGAGCGTAAGTCCATTGTTATGATTGAATGCCTCCGAAATATCTTGGCCGAAGGTGTAACCCGCCCCTCGCGGCGATATACCCCAACCGCAACGGTCATCCGGGTCTGACCATAGCAAGTCGCACATGGGCCCTTCGTGAGGAACCTCCTGCACTCGGTCAATAGAACGAACGTGATCTAGGGTATCGATGGAAGGCGAGAGCCCGCCGTGCAAGCAGAAAATCTAATTTATGAAGATCAGTTTTCATCAGACACACGGAGTCCCCGGACCGAGGATGGAAAACAAAAGTGCTCCTGATTTGGTTTAAACAAGAAGTACGACAAATGGGCGAGGAGCAATTCGAGAAAGAAGAGATGAGAAGGAAAGGCTTGAATCGCATGGGACATACTTGATTATCGATGAGAGCAGTGAGAGGCAGAAAATCAAACAGGTCGGTAAAGAATCGCCACACGTTGGCGTTTCCGTATTTACGCAGACATTCGTCGTAAAAGCCGTACACTTGCGTGATCTGTCTTGACTCGTGGTTTCCGCGTAGAATAGTTACTCTGTCGCGATAGCGCAACTTGAGTGCTACAAGCAGCGTGACTGTTTCGACGGAGTAATAACCGCGATCGACATAGTCGCCCATGAAAAGGTAATTTGTATCTGGCGAGTTTCCACCGATGCGGAAGAGTTCGGAAAGATCATGCTGTGATATACATGACACAGTTTAAGAACAAAGGGTAGAATCGTCACGGTTGGTTCTTGGAAGATGATAATGGACGCACGAATTGACCGTGTATGTCGCCACACACTGTGACAGGACACCTCACAGGTTGTACATTTGATTCCTCCATTAAAATCTCTCTCGTCTGTGGGACAGGACATCGTAAGATCAGAATGTATATAGGTAGCATGGGTGGCAAAAGGTGCAGACCTTGTCGCAGAGCTTCTTAACATCGTTCTCTGTGAGCTGTTTACATTGGCTTAATTGTTCGATCCAACCATCGATTTCATGTTCCATGGTGCGATTTACGAGACAGTTGAAGAGGACGTGGTTTATGTTGTAAATGCTGTCCAAGCGGCTGAGCTGATGGTCTCAATCTCCGATGTAACGCATCACACTGTCACACATCTATCCATCGTAAACCGCGACGCGTAGAGTTCGCCTGCAAAATGGATCCAAATCAGGCTGTCTATGCTACAGACGAGGTAAGCATGCTCTCTTGCCCGAATCGCAGTATACTGAGAAACTTTAAGTATGGACGACCTTTTATCATCGTTAGGGAGCAAGCAAAGAAAACTAGAAGCCACGGTGTTGAGGCCATTAAGGTTGGTTCTTGTCTTGTTTGAGATCGAATGATTACGACCAGTTTTAGTCTCATATCCTTGCTGCACGTACCGTCGCCAACATTATTCGGACGTCCTTAGGCCCACGAGGTTCTTATTTCAGTTCATTAGATTGGCAGTTTCGTTGAACAAGACCAATATCAGGCCTTGACAAAATTCTTATATCACCCGACGGCGAGATCACAGTGACCAACGATGGCGCGACGATTCTCGGACAAATGGAGGTCGAACACCAGATTGCGAAACTCCTCGTACAATTATCAAAAAGTCAAGATGACGAAATTGGTGATGGAACAACCGGTGTTGTTGGTGCGTAACAGCCCCTTGCATGTCCAAACGGTTCTTAAGTTTCTCTATACAGTGCTCGCTGGTGCACTGTTAGAGCAAAGTGAAGCTTTACTCGATCGAGGGATCCATCCTATCCGCATCGCAGATGGGTTTGACCGTGCTTGCGCAGTAGCGGTCGAGGAGCTTGATCGTATCTCAGATCGTGTTGAGTTTTCTCGAGAAAACACAGGTAATCTCTTGAAGACGGCTATGACAAGTCTCGGAAGCAAGATGTGTGTATATTTTACTCAGTTGCATGAACCTTCTACATTTGTTTCTAGAGTCTCTAAGGAGCACCAACAATTCGCACAGATCGCTGTTGATGCTGTTCTTACGGTAGCAGATCTTGAGCGACGTGATGTACCCTTTGACCTCATTAAAGTTGATGGAAAAGTTGGAGGCTCACTTGCGGATACAACCCTAATCAAAGGTGTTCTCATAGACAAAGACTTTTCTCATCCGCAGATGCCTCATTCCGTTAGCGACGCGCGTCTCGCTATCCTCACATGTCCATTTGAACCTCCACGACCTAAGACCAAGCACAAACTAGACATTACCACCGTCGACGAGTACAAAAAACTTCGGGATTATGAGAAGGAGAAATTCGCGGATATGATTAAGAAGGTGAAAAATACAGGGGCGAACTTGGTCATTTGTCAATGGGGTTTTGATGACGAGGCTAACCATCTCTTAATGCAAAATGATCTCCCTGCGGTGCGGTGGGTTGGTGGACCTGAAATTGAGGTATCTTTCAGTTTCTTTTTTATTGAGCAGATAGTCTAATAACATGACGCAGCTCATCGCGATAGCGACACAAGGTCGTATTGTTCCCCGTTTCGAGGACCTCACGGCAGAGAAGCTTGGGAAGGCTGGTATCGTGCGTGAAATTTCGTTCGGAACTACACGCGACAAGATGTTGGTCATTGAGGAGTGCGCGAATACGCGCGCTGTGACCGTCTTCGTTCGAGGGAGTAATAAAATGGTAGGAGACTTTACTTGACACTGCAAACATGACTCGCTTACTACGATCGAAAATTAGATTGTGGATGAAGCGAAGCGCGCGCTACATGACGCGATTTGTGCCGTTCGTAACCTTGTCGTCGACAACCGTGTCGTTTATGGGGGCGGTGCCGCCGACATTAGCTGCTCAATAGCAGTCTCCCGTGCGGCGGATGAGGTACGCTCAGATATTTTGACCGTGATACATTGTTCTCACAACGTTTGATAAGATACCGTCCATCGAACAATACGCTATGCGTGCCTTTGCGTCGGCACTTGATGCTGTACCTCTTGCACTTGCAGAGAACAGTGGTCTGTCACCAATAGAAACACTTGCGGAGATCAGGAGCAGACAGATCAACGAGAAGGATTCCAAACTTGGAATCGACTGCAATGGGCGGGACGAGAATGGTATGACTCTTTCATTGTGTTCTCACAGTTCTATTCCGTGATGACGGTATGTCAGATATGAAGAAGCAATTTGTTTATGACCCTCTTATTTCAAAGAGGCAGCAATACCTTCTGGCTACCCAGGTGAGTTCCACTTTGATCAATGTACTTGTTCATGTCCACCCTATCATTGTTATAGCTCGTGCGCGCTGTTCTGAAAATTGGTATGATTAATCTCAATTCTTCCAGACACTTCACTCAATACTCGACAGATGATGTCATCGTTGCCGGACAGTCAGAAGATTAGACACATAGATAATATATCTCACAATGCAACAGTTAAAGTATGGATACAATTGTGTGATTGTTCAAGCTTCAGGCTGAGGTATGCCTGACTGCGTCCGCGGTTGCGATATTTGGGTCCAATTTCCGACTCAACGTTTTAAACCGTAATCCGAGTTTATGAGGTTCTAACCTCTTGTTGCTGAACACCACAGATTATGCTACCTTGCACTATGAAGCGACATAATCCACGCATTTCGAGACGAATTGAACTGGAATGACTGGGGAACTACCAATTTTGCTGCGGCATTAATAATATTCGGATCCGTGAGTTTTTGCACGAACCACATGAAGATCTTTCATCTAACTTGGATGTATCACATTACCACGCACTCTTCCCGAGCACTGGAACTTTCTCAAGCACTTAAAATAATTCAGGTGTTCTGATCCATTTGGCCACATGAAAAAAAAAAGGAATCCCACTTCCGCTTACATCACACACTAAGTTTCCATCGTGTTTCTCCAAGGATATTCTGTAAGGACACTAACCATTATGGGATTCTCTTTCCGCCACCAAAGATTAAAACCTCATAGCGGCTTGGCTCTTAGGAACAATTGCACTGATAACGGGCCGTTTGCTCCAGTATCATCAATTGTTTACATGTCTCCCATAATACTGCGTAAGCTTCTTTGCCTTCTAATAATAGTACGGATCCCAGATGAAGGTGTTGGTGAACTGCGCTGGTACTATGTATATACATGACTATTCCTAACACGCCTTTTAGGATTTCATCCGCCATGTTTCTTCTATCAACACTCATCGTATCTCTATTCGTCACTGTGCATGGTGTTGCTATGCCCACGGTAGAATTGGATTGTGAGTATATGTTCATTCCATATACTTGTATCATACCCTCCCGACCAAAGCTTCTAGATGGGACGTTCATTGGCTCTAGGGATGATTCTGCCAGAATCATATCCTTCAAAGGTATTCGATACGCGGATGCACCGATTGACAACCTCCGTTGGCGAGCACCAATTTCCCCTCCCAGTAGCAATCTCGGGATAGTTGATGCATCACAGGTAGCGAGATCGCTCACAATGTGAAATGTCAGTTGCTCGTACTAACCTGTTTCGAGTTTGGATCGACGTGTGTGCAAACAGTCCAGACGTTCATTGCGCCTGGGTCTTCCGAGGACTGCTTGTTTGGAAACGTCAGACAAATTACTCAGGTTATCAGTCTAGGTTGCTCAAGACGCTGATTTTTTTTTGTTGAAGGTCTACATACCCACCTCGGCACCATCCAATGAAACCCTTCCTGTCATGATCTGGTTCCATGGTATGTCCTAGAAATAGTGGTACGGTGAATCACTCCCTCATGCTTGCTTTCATAAGGTGGCGGTTTTCAAGGCGGGAGTACGCACGATATCGTCCCAAATCATATGTTGCAGCCACCTGCATCACCTTTGATATTTGTCTCCTTTGAATATAGACTTGGCCAGTTTGGGTTTCTCGGTGAGCAGACGCCTCATCCCCCAGATGATATACTCTCTAAGTGCAAATACTAGGTGGCTCCCAAGTACAACAAAACGGTGATCTGAATGCTGGGTTGCTGGATCAAGTAAGACCAATTTCTCACGTCTAGGAGCTACCGAGCAGAAACTGATAACTTTCCCTAGCGTGCTGCTCTCCGCTGGATTCAGCGATATATAAGAAAGTTTGGCGGTGACTCTGGGTTAGACCAAATCACAGTTGCAGATGAAAAGTTTATTCTTATGGATCTAGTCGCGTGACGATCTGGGGAGAGTCTGCAGGTGCAGGATCAACCATGTTCCAGGAAAATCTATTCGTTTCAGGGGACCATCTACTCGTAGTGCTGATTGACTCCTACAACAGATCCTTGGTGAAGGAGGTGATTCTCAAGGCCTTTTCCGCGCAGCCATGGGCGACAGTCCATCTTTGAGTTTCATGCCGGCATTCAATGACTTCTACGTTGAGGGAATATTCCAACAGTTTGCGGCTTTTGCGTCGGTACTCTTGCATTTGAAGCTCTTCCGCACTCTGATTGAATCTGGTCAAGTGGATGCAAGAACGCAAGTAATGTCATGCAGTGCCTGAGGGTTGCCGACGGAAATGTGCTTGCACTAGCTGGCAGCAAGGTCATTGAAGCTCGCCCTGCGACGCTTTTCACTTTTGCACCAATACTTGACGGTACGTTTCTTCGGGAACGGCCCGTGGAGGCTTTCAAAAACGGTCATTTTGCAAAAGTCCCTGTGCTTTTCGGGTAAGTACATACCATACAACAAAGCATCTTTTTTGACAGTCCGATTTTTAGTTCTAATACCAATGAGGGCGCCGAATGGTCCGCATCTCTGCCAGATGCTTCCGCCAATACCTCGATGCCCAACGCGACGGAGACCACTGTGTACAATTTCCTTCAAGGTCAATTTGCGAGCCTGACACGGCCATCATTCGATCAAGCTGTCGCCGAGCACTATCCGTTAAGTGACTTTGCGAACTTCAGCCTTCAAGGCCAACAAATGTACGGCGAAATGCGGTACATTTGTACTGCAGAGCTCGTATCCAGCGCTGCTTTTGACCACGGGTCACAAGCATTCCAATTCCAGTAAGTCGCGAGCCAAAATCTTCATAAATTGTGAGAATAATATATAGAAGTTATGACAACCCAATCTTAGGCTCGAATCACGGAGCCGAGCTGACGGCGTTCTTTACGACCTCTGCGACCGCCGATCCAAGTATTAACGCTCTCTTTGTCGCCATGCGAGAGTATTGGACCAGCTTCGTTGTGACGGGTAGACCAAGTGCATGTAATAGTTCCGTATCGTGGACCGTAAGTCACGCACTACAAAAAATCATTGACAAGGAGAGTTTTCACATGGCTTGATAGGCCGTGGCCGACCCAAAAAGTAATCCTAGAATTCTCCTCCACCCTGGCGCTGTTGTACTGGAGGACTTGACAAATACCTTATCCTCGAGGTGTGCCTTTTGGCATGGGATTTCCGAAGAGCTGAACGTTTAACCGATGAATCAAACACTTATCAATATGAGTCGCTTCCATCCTACCTCTGCAGTTCTGATCACAAGCATGTAGTCCCATCGTAAGGTGGATTATTACAATATTCATCGAGTATCCTACGTATTTACGAGAAAACGTGAAATCTTTATTGAATTATATCGAACCAGCTTGCTCTCGTCATTTCATCTGCAAGTCCGTTCCAGCTCTTGCGACGTGCTTTGCGTCCGGCAAATTCGGTCGCAAACCTTATACAGGCGTCATGGTCGTGCTCATAGAATTTGATAAGAACACTTACCGTAAACATTCGTCCAGCCGCCACCGTCCTTTATCGAAGTCTGGGATTGTTACATTTGGATCCTCTCCGGTCCAGGAAGGGGTATAAGGCAACCCGGGAGCAATACGCCTACTCAAGGCATATATCATTCCCGCGATAAAGGCATCCTGAGCTCCAACATCATCTATAACGCCGTCATCATCGTTATCGTCACCAGGTGTTTCTGTATTCTGAGAATCATTATCACCGTCGTCATCTGTTGATAGCTGCCTACGCGGATGCAATCGAACGCGTTTCTGTATAGATGAAGACGTTGAGTAGCTTACGCCACTTTCATTTCCCCAGTCGGACACGAAGCCAGCAGAATAGTATGCACTGGAGGACGGTGTGTGACCTTGTGCGTCAGCGTAAAAATCGCTACCACTGCGAACTGAAAGTTCGGCGGAGCTTTTGAGCCCATTATGATTACTTCCTACTTCCTGTCCGGAGGGTGCAGATGACTCCTCAACCCAGCCAGAACTCTGAAAATATTCCTTCGTTGGCAACGATAACACAGCAGCGCCATCCTTTCCCCAATATGCGACCAGTAGCGCATGTGGAGGTGCGATGTTTGTAAGCGAGAGCAAGAAGGCACGAGGAGTACTCGCGAAATCAGGCGAGTTTTTCTCGGCGTAGTGTCTGTTCAAGAAGATAATGTCCGCATGCGGGATCAACTACGCGTGATGTCAGTCTTCCAATTTATAAGACAGAAAGGGAGGAATTCACACCGCTTCGACACCTTGCTTGCATTTTCGACCAACATCAACGCTAAACACGCAGTGACTCCGCCATTTTCTTTCCCTCGCAAGTCCGTCTATGCCTGTGATATTGCTCAACGTAGTTTTCACCGAACGCCCTTCAAAGTGAAGCCAGTCAAAGGGAGCAGGACTGTTAGGATTGAAGAGAAATGGAGTAGGGCGAGGGCCAGATTGCGAGGGTCGTGGTATTGATAAATTTGATGTATATGGTGACGAAGGTGGTATGTTGCCGGCGTTGTTCGAGGTTCCGGGTGAAGGTATCTGAGGGTAATTCTCTGGGGCGAGCAATGGCCCCAGTATGGACACAAATTCCTCATGTGAGATGTCTGGGAGAGGATTATGGTTAACAACAGTCCGCGTATTATCATCAGCTATACAACTCATTCAGTGGCTGGCAGCAGTTAGGGAGAAAAAGATATACTAGAGTGCAGCACCCAAGCGCTCGGAACGCCAACATCTTTCCATATCTTGCAGTAACGAGTTATGACTCCTTCTGTATTCAGATCTCGAATAATCATCTGGCCGTCCTCATTGCCACTGAGAGGAGCGACAAGAATAGCCTCGACAGATTCAAACTGGGCCAACAAAGAAAGAAGCTCGTTGGGAATAAGTCTGCATATCTTAGGAAGGTCGCGAGATGCATTCTTACCGTGTTTGCTGAGCCCCCTCGTCTCTTCTCAACGGAGTGTGCGCGCACAACAGATGAAGGGGCAGGATGTGCTGATATTGAGAGGGTATAGGTGAGGAAAAGAGTTCCTGAAGCTACTATACGGAGTGGTTTGGATTGTGGTAGAGTCGATGTGTCATGGGTGTCGCGACGCAATTTGGCCATCGTGTCCTTGTCAGGTTAAGTGTAAAATCCAGACAACAAGATATTCAACGTGAAGAATAAGGGAAAGTTCCTAATTCATTTCGTCCCCCTTATACGTCCGTTTCATAAACCTAGGGAGCACGTCGTTGTGGTTCGGAATCGACTCGCCTATCAAATCGAAATCACAAACACGCGGGAACAAAGGAGCGGTACGCGGCGCATCCTCTATGGGTAAACTACTTTTGTGAGATCCAGTATGGAGATAGACAGACAGACAATGTAGGAGGGAAAAGGAAAGTAGAGAAAAATCACTGCATCTCAACATCACCATCACCATCACTAGCACCACTGTCATCCACATCCTCCCATCCATCGTCACCTTCTTCGTCTGGGGCATCCGTTGGCGACATCTGGATACCGAGCGCGTCCAACTTGCCAATTAATTCTCCTACATGCTCTAGCAGAGGAGTATCTGGGTGTTGCTGATTTGCATGAAGCTGCAGAGATATTATAACCCGCAGAAAGAATAATGCAGAAAGTGCACACACCACTCTGCATGTCTCGAGACAATCCCTGGAATCCTTTGCCAATTCTTGCCAAGTCAAATCATCAATAGTGCCTCCGGTTTCTCGTGCCTGTTCAGACATCAAAAAGAAACACCACCCTTCTAAATACCAAGCTTCAACTTCTTGATCATCAGACGACATCACCCCTTGCAGCACGAGCAGGGCAGGAGTATATAGCGAAAGTTCAATGAAGAGCCTCACGAGCGCCAACCGACTAGGTATTGGAGGAAGCCTTGGGTCATCTAAGGAGGAAGATTAGATAAAGACATACAAAAGCATATAGACCTTTCACCTAGATCCAAATCTTTCCACGCTGCCCATGACTTTTCAAGGCACTCCTTCGCGTCATCTGGTCGTTGTTGCGACATTCGCACTGACGCAAGTGTCTGCAGAGCCTCAGAGTTATTCGGATCTACTTCTAGTGCCTGCGAAATGAGATTTTCACAAATTTTATCTGCGTCAGGTTCGAAACTAAAGTCGCGACTAAGTTTGAATGCGAAATACCAGTACCAAAAGCCCTTACCAAAGGTCATACGAGGGGTCCATCCAAATCTCAACTTGGCCTACAAAAGCCTGTACGATAGTACTTCTGAGTTCAGCTTCATCATTTTTACTCGATTCGTCTGACGCGCGTTCCTTGCCCTTGAGCTGCATTAAGAGTATATCTATCGCAGCCTGGAAGTGCTGTAAGGCTGATCGTGGGTCTCCGTCATTGAGTTGCGCAAGATACAGGTGAGCTGAAGGGGGAGAAGGGGACGGAGCGTCTGGATTTGGTGGTAGTAACGACAGAAATGCCTGCAAGGTAGACGCAAGTTCAAAATAGATATACCACGATAACTTTTCACTCGCCTCTCGGGCTTGGTCAATTTCTCCTGTTTCTAGCAGTGCTACACCTAGCATTTCCTTCGCCTCTGCATTAGATGGTTCCTGTTCTTGTATTCTTCGTATAAATCGCAAAGCAAGATCATAATCACATTGTACTATGAGAGATTGAGCTTTTTCAAGAAGGGCACACACAGTCGGGACATTTTGAGGAGGAGTATGGAGAACTGGCGGATCTGTAGCCTTTGACACCGCCTTCTTTTTGACCCGTGTTCGACCCATCTCCTCGTCAAGAACGAAATGGACAAACGGGACTTTTCGGCAGTCACGTGATACAAAATTGTCATCGACAACGAACTCAAAGAAGTGCACTCTTCAGGCGTTGAACTGTGGCAATTGACGCGGACGTCATATGATGAACTACGGATCTAGCTCAAGTACAGCTGAACCTCTTGAACCTCTTTTTCTCGAGAGATTAGACACTTTCATGGAAAGGAGTCTGACGGACGTTAAGGGCTTCGCGGATAGAGAATTTCGTCCTTTTGAAGAGGTCTTTCGGCCTTGTTCTCATGATCTTTGCTTTGTCTCAAATATGACCTTTAGACGCGACGATTAGTTGCAGAATGGCATGCTAGATATCTTTTTCAGCCAACAATTCAAGATGCCACACCTCAGGACAGAGCTGTGAAAGGTCCGACTTTCACTGTCATGTAAGGGGTGATATTCCTTATTTTGTTATGCCAGTACGGACTGTGCTATGCGATGTATCACGAATGCTGGAATCCTTGTTGAAGCTTGCAGGGATTCAATCATTTGTACTCGCTGTGGATCCGAAAAACCACTCTGATGGAGGCTTTCTTGGAGGTACTAGTGCTGGTCGAGAGTTTTGGCGTGGTATGCGGAATGGGGGAGACACTGGTGCAAAGGCTTTCAAAGCACATTGCGTCCGTGATCTAGAGCCATACCATCCGTCCGTCCAGCACGGAGATAATTCGTTATCGTTGCCCAATGGTGTTCCAACCCAACCAAAGCTACCAACTGCAAGGTCATTGAAGACTGAGTTGTATGATGTTGTACGCAAGGCGTTAAGGTGAGTTTGTGTAAGATAGATCTTGTTCTATTTGTTGGCTCACACGAGATGTCAGAACAGTGAGTGGTGTACGCAATGCTGAGATGAAATGGACAAATCATGAACGACTGGATGTTTATGGTGTTCGTCTGGTCGGATGGCCGTCGGATATCCCGGTCGCGAATCCCTCCTCTTTAAAATTCTCTCAAAACAGAATTGTCTTAAGCTGCCTGGAAAATGGAACACTGAGGTTCGAGAGGCTCTTCCCAGACGCACCCCCTCCTCTAATAGAATCAATAAATGATGGTGACCCTACTGCCGAAATTCCAACTGTCCATCAACTTAAAGATAGCGATGAATTCTCGTGGGTGTCACTGAATTCGAGCGAACCGCCAGTGTCGGTGAGTTCCTTGGCCAACTACTGAAACCGAGTAATTGACTTTATCATCAGGAGGATATTCCACAACCGACTGTCTACCAAACAGAGGAAAATGAAGATACCTTTTGGCAAGCGACAGATGATGCTTCAGCTATGATTGGCGATCTATGGACTGATATTGATATAGCCAGCTTTCTTAAGAACGATCTGGATGATACAATTAATAGTCGTAAACGTCCGCGGAGCGAATTGGAACAGGACTGATACGCCAGATATACTACAGCATGTACCGTACTTTCACTTATTCTTTTAGAGGAATTTTGTCACCACCCTGTGTAAACAACAGTGATTGTGATGGAACGATCCGAGGGCGATCACCATCCGGAGATAAAACAGTCTCATATACGTCTTTTCTTACAACCACCATGTTTTCTTCTTTCTTTTCGTGAGTTACTGGTCCAGTCGATCTCCCAGTCCTGATATTGTTTCAGCTCGTCTCCAGCCAATCCAACAGCCCCGAACTTGCATCCTGTCTCCGAAGCATTTAAAGGAAATGATCTGTTTGGCGAGCTCGAACCGAAAGACACTGAATGGACTTGTACCAATAGCAACTTTGTGACTGAGACACAGATATTCTACGTGTCTGCCGACGATGGAAAGTTCATTATCCTCCAAGTGATACATTCCTCTGTCGGGTTAGCAAAGTCTTTGAAGGAAAAGGAGATAGGATGCAAATTAACAAGTCATTTCTAGTTTGTGGTATCCGAACATCCAATTTGTTTTCAAGCTCTACGACTCGAAAACGAAACAGATCGTATGGAAATCTGTCAACGTGAACAACTTTGTCGCATCCCCTTCCGGTCTCGACAAACGGTCTTGCAAAGCGGACGAATTCTCGATCACTTATAAACAGAATCCCGGATCTAATTATCCTGAATCATATACCATCACTGCCAATCTCGCTGCAGATCTACAGTTGTCTTTCGATGTTGCGCGTCCAGCTGGCGTCCCTGGCTGGAAAGTGGGCAAGGGTCCTAAGGGCGGCTTCACATACTTTGGGCCTGACCCCAAGAATGCAGAAGGTTATGCTATCCATCGATTCTGGCCTTATACCAAGGCGACAGGCACCGTCATCAGTGCTGGTAAGGCTGTGACGTACCAAGGGCCAAGCATGATGGTTCAGGCAATTCAGGGCATGCGTCCCAACCTCCTTGCATCAGCTTGGAATTTTGCGAACTTCCAAAGTCAAGAGCATGGAGGCGTATCGGCCATTCAGATGGAATTCAAGACTTGTAGTACTCATGGTCGTAAGGGTGCAGGATCTGGAGGTGTCTGGGTCAACATTGGATCATTGGTAGTTGGTGGAAAGCTTGCTGCGGTCACGGCTGAGACTAAATGGCCAGACGAAGAGCCCACGAATGAAGGCGTCATCTCAAGAACCACGCATCGGAATGCAGTTCACGATCCCGACACGAGTTATAATGCGCCCCAACAGATATTGTGGCAGTGGCAGGGACCGTCAGTCCTTTCTAATGCGCCGGGTACTGTTAAAGCCCAATTGGATGTTGATCTGGGGAGCTTGCAGAAACCCAATGGGCTCATAGAAAAGGTCGACGTACTGGCGGAGATTCCTTACGTTTTGAAGATGGCTGTAAACTATGTTGCTGGAACAAAGCCTTATATATACCAGGTTAGTTCCATGCTATAATGTTCTTGACCGTTCTCAAAATTTTTGTCAGTGGTACAATCCTGCGACTCTTTCGATCAGTGGTCCAGAGCCAATTGCCCCGGGCCTTTCCACTGGCCTCGAAGTCTCTGGTGTTGTCTTTAACGAGGCATCGTTCATTTCTTAGTGCCCTCAGAGTTTGATTGTCCTGGAGTTGGGTTATGAACTATCTAGCTAGATACAGCAGCCCTCATTGTACAGTATTGTCGCATCTATCCGTCAATCATTCAGGGTGAAATTCTGTTTGAGTGACTTTGCGTGCCCTGCTTCACGTGCTGTTAGCTGTGTGCTGTTCTTTATCAACGATGATCTGCCTTCAAGAATTTTACAAATTTAACTTAATTGAATTAACAAAGCAGCCTGAATCAACTTTTACACGACATATGATGCACGATGCTGCGGCACCTCATACGTACTAACCCAACTGCTCTTTTAACTCGTTCCATTCGTCCTTATGCCAAACGTGCTCGCATCCCTGCGTCAAGCGCGCATCCCATTGTGGGCTATAGGGTCAATGTTGCTTCCTTCCATTCAACACCTTCACGCCGCGCACTGCCCCTGGTAGCAATGTTGGCCACACTTCTCAAGGTAGATAGGAATTACCGCGAGAAGAGTCATTTTCTAACTGAATGTCCAGTCTTCGACATCTCTAGGCTTCGTGCAAACCGCAGCTCGGATATTTCTGACGTTTATGCCTGCTATCATGGTCACCAATTGCAAATCCAGGAAGAAATTGAAGTACGCACACCTACATGGGATCCCTAAATCAGAAGAGACCGTCGCGCGAGCAATGAAGCAGATACGGATTCGAAGACGCATTCTCTATAGCCTTTTTATGGTTCCAATGTTATTATTATGGGGTACAATAATAGCGAGTTCGGAACAGACTCCTTTAACAGGACGGTCAGTAGGCATTCAAAAATTACTTATACCGGAAACCCCTATATTAATCTACTCCTTAGCTGGAGAATGATCATTCTCTCTCCCGAGGAGGAAGAGGAAATTGCCGAACAACTTGCTGGGCCTGGCTGGTATAGCGCCGTTAGTGAGATTCTCGCTGCTGACGGGCCTGTCACAATAATACCTAAGACCGACTGGAGATATACCTGGGTAAACTCAACTCTGCGAAAGCTTGAGGCGACTATCCCTATCTTGACTAATGAACCGACTTCTCACAAGTGCTGGTTCGACGAAGACCAGGATCACCCACCCATGCCACCCCCTGCCTCTTATCCCTTACGTCCCCGCCCACGCGCGTCTGAATATCTTCGACGATTATGTGATGACATTCGCGAAGGCAAAGGTTTTACGCCGCCCATTCCAAGGACACCCCACCAAATCGCGGGGCCTCCATACTCTTTGCTATTAGTGGATAAACCTGAAGCTTCCAACGCCTTTTCTTATGGCTTCGGGCCGAATGGAGGTGGTGGCATCGTTGTTTACTCAGGCTTCCTTGACGAAATTCTTGCGCGGACGCCCATAAATACGGGCGCTCTCACAGAAAAACCAGGATCATGGTTTACCTCACTTTTCAGTGTCCTCTTTTCCTCTCCCCCACGCCATCCAACCCCAACGCCAGAACAAACTACCGAGCTCGCTATTCTTCTAGCACATGAATTATCTCACTTGGTGCTTTCTCATCATCTAGAATCCCTCTCTTCTACAACAGTCATCTTTCCGGGAGCAATCTCCATAATAACGGACGTCGTTCGTGTCTTCTTATTCCCTTTCACCATGCTTTTTGGTCCATTCGTGAACGATGCGGTTGCCCAGCTTGGTAAAGTTGGATCTGGAGAGCTCGTCAAAGTAGGCGAGCTCTGCACGAGTATGAAGCAAGAGATTGAAGCGGACGTTGTCTCTGCGAGGTAAGTTGATTTTATTGAATGTCTTTTCAGTTGCCCGAAACGTTATGTATAGACTGCTAGCTCATGCTGGGTTCGATGCACGGGGCGCTGTAAGGTTCTGGGAAAACCGGTCATCAAATACTAAATCAGTAGATTGCGCGAAGAAGGCGAGTGGGGAGCCGTCGTTGGATGAGCGTCTCGCAATGTCATTATGGGGTCAAACACATCCGGTGAACGAGATACGAGTCGATGCATTAAAGCAGGAACTCGCGCGTTGGGAGGTCGAGCGACAACGACAAGTCTCAGTGTCACGGAGTCAGCAGCAAAATTGAAAAACACGGGACGCGATAGTCGAAATGATCTTAGTGCATACGTTCACTTGGTGAACGAGTGATTGAAGAAGCTTGGTTACTGTACTATTAGCGATTGTATTCCATAATTCCCATGTCATATTATCATCGGCATATATTTTTTCTCGTTGAAGTCATAGTCTATCGGTGTCCTACAGAAAACACACTCTCACTTCTAGCAATGATTACTATACGTACGTCAAGATATATATATATATAGGGTGAAGAGGCCTGCGGTTCTGTTCTCGACAATAAAGGCTAGATGGGACCGAGACTTTCACCCAATCTCCACGATCTCCACACCCCCTAATTTCGGAAGAGAAATGATTCATGTCAACAAGAACCTTTTGATTGGATTAGACTATCCAAGCTTGCGCTGGCAAGGTTTTCGTAACTCGATGGATCCACCCCATTCATCGACTCTACAAAATTTGACGACCGTTTTCGCCGAGCTGCAAGCTGTAAAATCCAATTCTGGTCATCTACTCGAGAAAGAACTGGTGATCAGAGAGCGTTGTTTACATGTGATGTGATCAGCCACAACCTAGGACGCTGGACTGCGGTGTTTTGGCTGCTGATGCTGGCAGTTAACATGTTTTCACTACCAGTACGAGTCGCCTCCGTGTTAATTATCTATGCGTCTAGTGCAGCCGCTGGAGCTTCTCTCATCCCACCTCCAGAAACTGTCAACGTCACAAGCTCTGCGCCAGGTAGTACTACCGCTGCCAATGCGACCTTGTCTGTAACGCCCACCAGTAGCGCCCAATTTCCATCTCTGAGTGGCCTCCCTGATTGTGGTGAGTCCGAATCTTGAATTCTTTCGTTGATTCCATTTCTGAAAAACTATTACTACTACAAGTTACAAACTGTCTTCAGCTCTCCGTTGCGAATGCCAACTGTACATCTGTGATAGACGTAAATTGTTACTGTAGAACGTAAGTGTCCTAACGACATTGAACCATCTTTCTTTTGATGTTTCTTGGCCAGTTCACGATTTACAAAATTTCTTGTCAATTGTACCCAAGTATCCTGCAATCAAGAGCTTGGTACTGCTGAATTTCTAGCGCAAAAATTCTGCTTCATTGGCAACGCGTCTACGTCCTTGTCGTTCCCTTCAACGACGTCTATACCATCTTCTTCCTCATCGATAATGTCAACGTCGAAATTTGTATCATTGACCCCGACAACCCTGACAACCCCATCACAAACGTCTGGCAGCGTTACCACGACAACCGCTGGAAATACGGTGGCAACATCCAATGCGGCAGCTGCAGGACTTTTAGCGGGCTCCACCGGCATGGCGTCATCTCAAGCTCTTGGTCTATGCCTCGCGTTCCTTGGTTTCTTCGTTGGTGCAGTATTGGTCGAGTGAATTAGATGATATCCTACTGGATCTTTCTCCCTACATGGACAATAGATTAGTGTTAATTAGTACCCATCATCATACCACTAATGCTTGTACTTCGTATCGATATATATATGTCGGTGGATAAGCAATTGTTAATATTATCATCCCTGGTATGTTAAGGTGGAATATTTGTTACCATTCTGGCCATTATCTGGATTGAAGATAGCTCAGAGAAGATACGTCAAACAACGTTAACAAGATCGCGTATTGCAAAGAATGCTTCTTCTCTGGAGTCTCCGATGGGGTACTATTTTAGTGAACAAGAGCCAGATTCGTCGTTTGAGCAACGGCCGTCCGATCATTTCTCTGGCTGTACTATACTACTTAATCAAACGAAAAAGTTCAGCCTCTCCTTCAGGTCCTTGGGCCTTGATTAGGAAACGAAGAATAGCTGTCTCGACAGAGTTAAACCCCAATAGAGGTCGCGTGTGAACCAGATACCATAATTTTCCTATCTTCGTACATTGAATAACTTGCAGGTTTACTCATCTTCATGCAGAAAGACAGCCACGAGACCAAGAGTGATCGAGACCAAGGCAGGCTTGAAACCCACAGCAATAGAGGAAAAATGACAACAGGGACTAAACAGTAAGGCAGAAACTAGGAAACTATGGGTACATACTCTGACAATCTTCCGTGTCTCCTGCGGACAAATGGTTGATTCTACCGTCAATGGTAGACTGTACACTTATTGCCTGGCGCCACTCCATCACGGTTTTCAACAAATGCTCGTTGGTCATGAAACGTGAAATTGCGTGAAGTGCTTACCACGCAAGCAAGGCAACCATTTGTCGTTGGAGAACAGTATAAAATCTCAGTCGGTGCTCGGGTGCAAATGAAGTTCCAGTCGATACTCTAACACACGTAAAGGTCAAACTTTGAAAGACCGTCTATTGAGTATTTTTCAACATTTGATTCGACATGTAAAGCGAAAAAGGATTTAGTGGTGGTGACCATGAGCGGGTTCCTCGAGGCTTCCCACTGAAACACTGATTGGACCGTCCGAATAATCAAGAGCATAAACTAGCAAGGATGTGAGGAGCGAATTTAACGACAACATATTCGAACGTACCAGAGCCACATTCGGTACAACGCGCTTGCTCGTCCTTAAACACGGTGAACCACAGTACGTCATGGGAGTCGGCGGGGGAACCAGTACAACCAACAATTCGCTCAACGTCCTACAATTTGAAAAATTGAGGGCGATGAAAAGAACAAAGAGTACAACACGCACGTAAGAAGGCACGAGAATGGGGTCAGCTTTTGTTCCAACTCGGCTGGTGTCGAGGGGTGCATCATCGAAGACTTTAATGCCCTCGAGATCTCCCAAAAGTTGGAGACGCTCAAGGCCTGTAGCCTGCTCGATGTCACTGGGAACTTCACCAGGCTTTCCTCCGGTACCGTAAAGTTGGGGTGGAGCAGGACCGTGGTCGTCGGAGACACGGAGGGAGTTGTGGAGGGCGCGGAGGTTGGAAGGACCGCTGGACCTAAAGTTGGAACGCGCGGCGAGGATTGCGGGTCGAGCAGCACGCACAGCAGACCTGAACATTGCGAGGATGGAGGGAGAAGCAGTAGTCACAAAATTCCAGTCACACCGTAACACCCTTCCGCTTACATCCGAACCCATTATGTAACGCGTCTCAGCCACATCGTCCGCGATACTTCAGGGCTTATTTGGGCCTTGTGAGCGCGATATCGACGTGTCTTTCTACTCTGGCAGCTCGAATATATTTTTTAATTGGATAATATCCGTGTTTGACAAAATGCAACCTCAAGCGAATCGCATTGGGCAAGTCCTCTTCCATATCGGGAAAACTTGAAGTGCGGCGCACCCAGGTGGTGCAGATAGTCGTTGTCTTTCTTTCTACCACGGTCACTGGTGGCCATCTCAACCATGGCGAACTCTGTAGAGAGCGGCCTCCCCGCCAACTCGTTGCCCTCTTTCTGGACGACGCCTTCACAATATTCTGTGGCGTCTATGGCCAGCGTGGCCCAGAAGAAGATTAGATCTACAGCCCTCTTCGGAGGGTGGAGGCTCATTCTTCTTGGATCATGTACGTCCAAAACATACAAGTTTAACTCGACGCTCAACAGCGCCACCTCAGGGCTTAATGTTCTACTCGTTATGGTTCCCATTTCCGTTCGTGGTTCCATTTTGGACACATTCTGTAATTCATGAAACCAAATGCAGTGGACAATCAACTTGACTATGCCCAAAGCCCATCCCCTCAAATTCATATGTGAGTTGATGTGTTTCAGCCTGGAAAAAGCGCCGACGTCCAGTTGACAACGTTTCAGTTTCTCTCTTGGCTTTAATACCTTTAGTGAATGTGAGTTTGTGTAGTACGTCTTTATTGCGAATCTTTCTACAAACTTCTGTTCAAGTTACACGATCTATCGACCCATGAGCTCGCTCTCAGAATTGGTGGCTCAAAGGCTGGACTCGTCAATGCAAGCCTGGTAAAAATTCTTATATCCTCCCCCTATCACCGACTCAATTTTCCTACAGAGTAACATGTCAGTAACTACATATTTCTTTTGCACTTGCTGATGCTCGACTCGCAGGGTCAGCGTCGTAGTTGCGGTAAGTTGATACGCATATAATTCAGTCATGGACTCGATCGGTTCTAGATTTGCGCGCTACGAAAATGTCATCTCACCTTTGTCCAATCTGCGCGTAAGTCAATCATTACACCTTTTTCCGTATCGATGACCATTACGTCAGTGATGGGTTCCATGCTGAGCAAACTTTGTAAGTTCACTTTGCGATCCTCGAACGATATGTGGTATAATAACACCGAAAACAAGTGCTTGTTCTCGGACTATGCTTCTTTGCTGGTGGAACCCGATTTTCCGAACAAGGTTTTGATCCGAGTAAGTGGCTCTGCCCACACGCCTCTCTTTAACTGTTTGGACTCAGCGTTTTTTAGCCGCTGTTCAGATACATTCTACCCTGCTTTGTGTCAGCGTCGGAGCGCTCTTCTTACCCGCAGTGTACCATTTTGCTCTCGGGGGCTCTGCAACGGACATTCCAGATGCACAAAAGAAGGGTATACTACACATGAGTCATGGCGTGAGCTTCGTCTAGCCTTTCTTTTTTCCTCGAGCTGATTCGAATGTTCAGGTGGCCATAGTACTGTTCTTAAGTAAATCTCGTTTCGTTCATGTCCCGTATGTGCGAGCTTAACGAGATGTCTCTACCAGTCTATGGAGGTTATCTCGTATTCCAGCTATGGTCACATTCCTATTTATACAGCGACGTACACAACAGACAGAGTCCAGTGTTCGCAGCCAGGGAGCCTAAGTTGACACGGTCGTTTCAAGACCTATCTACGGAGTCCCGTCAGAGGGACGCGGACTTTTCACCCAACTCGTCCTTTGGAGACAACAACACCCGTAGCGCTGACAATAATCTCCCGCACCCTATACGCTATCCGGTCTACTCGTCTCCTTCAATCTCCCAATCTCGCCAACCATCGGTGTCTCGATTCACACTCTCTTCCCCTGATACGGCCAACAGCTCCCGGACGGAACTCATTGGACACTATGGTGAGTCAACTGTCAGGCTCGTTCCCCCTGTTGGCGGGTGCGCCATGGGACGAGTGAATTCCGGTCGTTCCACAAGTAGTGCTGGTACTGTGATCTATACTGGGAGTCAGGATGGCAGTGAAAAGATTGAGGGTCCCATCGATACTAGCCTAGACAGTGAAGCTAAGGATCATGCCAGAGATACGCCCTGTGAGCCACGTATAGGGATCTTTTTAGCTTTTCTGGTACTGATCATCGTCACTGTCGTGAGTCATGTCTCCATGCAAGTGTAATTGGCCTTACTATTCTGTAGGCAACATCGGTTACGGCTGACTGGCTAGTGGACTCAATGGACGGTATATCCTCAAGGGTGAGCAAGGAATGGGTTGGCCTTATACTCTTGCCCGCTGTCACTTCTTTGGCAGGTTGTCTTCATCCCGTTTTGCTTTTTTAATGACTTGCTGAAGCTCGGATCTCCTGCAGAGTGCATGACGGCAGTCAATGTGTCGGTTAAGGATGAATTGTCCTTCAGTATCGGAGTCGCCGTCGGATCTGCAATTGTATGTTCACCTTTTGACTAGTAATTCTGTTCACACTTCGATCTGCAACCACAGCAAACGGCTCTGTGTGTCATTCCGTGAGTAGTATGATCATCACAGCCGACTTATTTCTCAAGTCCAGTGCGTTCAATGCTAGGTTTATGGTTACCCTGGCGTGGGCCATGGGCAAGCCTTTATCGCTCTTGATGGATCCTTTCCAATCTCTGGTAAGTGACGTACAGGTCCTGATGTAATATCCAATCTTGGCTGATTCTACTTCCGATTTCAAGGTGCTGTACATTTCTGGTGTGGTTATCCCGCCACTCGAGAATAATGCTGCGACGTAATAATTAAATATTTTTTGCAGTTCAAACCATGGGCTACGTTGTCGTTGATGGTAAATCCAACTGGTTGGAAGGGATGATTCTTATATGTGAGTTCCCGTACCAAAGCTTCATTCACCTCCTTAAATATCTTCGTCACTCCAAAGGTCTCTATATCATCATCGCGGTCACATTTTGGTTCTACCCAGGTACGGATCCAACTATCGTAGCAGCCCGATCGTTGACCTTAGAGTTGTAGGTTCCACTCTCCCTACCTCACTCGCAGACTGCGTTGTGTAAAGAACGTTGGTCGCGTATGATCCTACAGTGGATGCACATTACCTTTTCATACATTCTCTACTTGATATCATAATTATAGGCACTTGTCATACACAATACTATATTCCTATTAGTAATACGACATCCTTCTCGTTATTATCCCAGAGTCTATGACTCAGAACTTCAAACTTCAACGATTTCGATGAATTGGATTTATCTGATATTTCTCGTCAGTCCAAGAATGGTAACCATTTTGGTAACTTCGTAACTCAGAAGGAGGGGATACCCTGAGTAATGTTAGACGAAAGAGGGACATTTGGAATAATGGGGAGTTGGGATGGGAAGCTGGCCTGCAGAAGGTCTGCAACCATGCTGTAGGAACGTTAGTTTGATTGGAACTGGAGCTTTTACAGTAAGAGCATTGGATATTCACCGGCCAAACACAGTTGTTCCGTTAACATTGAGATCTTGTACGTATGCATGAGAGACCAGAGATTATGTGACAGAGCGAGACCTACGAGTGTTGTCATCTGGGAGCCTGTTGAGGCGGTGAGCAGCGTCAGGACCGATAGCTTCGCACTGTACAGATAAATCAATGAGACTAGATCCTTCTTCATCAAAAAACAACCTTTATACATATCCAATAGAGGTCTTGTGCAGGTCGATCCAGTGTGTGTTTTCTTGTAAAGCTACGGAAATGGTGGCTGTCGAGTTATGCGTTAGTCGGAATTAGGTTATTATCTCTATGTCTGACTGATGCACACCATTTGCCCATGGCCCGAGCGAGTCGTTTATAGTACCATCAGCATTGAAGTTGCGTCTCGTGAGGCTGGTAACCAATACTGGTGTACCTCCGATAGCCCGGATTTGTTTGACCATGGATGTCAAGTTCATCGCCATTGATTCTGGAGGCGCAATCTTTTGGTCGTTGTGCCCAAATTGGACTGTTACAAGTGTCCTGCGACCAGCAGCAACTTCTCCTGTGATAGCTGCAAGAGAGATGTTCCAAAATCTGGACAGATTGTCAGAAAGCCGAGCACAGTGTAAAGATGCCAAGAGATAGTTTCGTACCCGTCAGCAACGAAGGAGCCCGTTGTCGCTCCATTGTGGGCTGTGTTGATGCACGGTGTACCCGGAGACACAGAAGCGATATTTCCTGTTATGTCAGAACCACACAGGCCGTTTCCCCACCCGCCGCTATTCGGTGTAGTTCTTATAAAAATGGTTATTTACCCTGTTTTCGTCTTTTTGCGCGTGCATTGCATACCCATTTGCAGTCGTGCTATCGCCGACTAAGACAAAGGACGTTGGAATAACCGATGACGGAAGAATGCTTGGAAGCGCCACGACTTTCGTGCACAGGAGCCAAAAGATGTTGGATACACGATACATGACTCTGTAGGACTCGGATGTGATGGCTTCGTTGATTCTCAACAGGAATCACGAGATGTCTTCGAGCGAAGCCGCTTCGACTTTGGGGCTCTGACATGTCCGGTCGGGCCGCTCGGCGGTCTCATGACAGTCAGATGAAAAGCAGCGAAGCTGACTCATAGTATCTTGATATTGTGGCTCAGTCAACGGACTCATAATGGCACCAGAGATCTTCATAAGAAATGATTATTCTGATTTGCAGGGCGTGCAGAACTCGGTGGATTAAACGTGAAACGCGATCACCTGATAATCACCTGACAAAATGAGATCCTGACATTATACGTTAACAAGCTCAATATGACGCGATGCCATGCGAAATGTCGTAGGAAAGCACAGCATTAGCGACAATGGGAAGTTCACCCGGATAGCTAGTGGTTAAGAGATCTGCAACCATACTAGAGGATAGTCAGATGATTCAGGAAGGAGAATCCTTAACCATTGTATGCAAGACAACTTACCGGCCGAACACTGTCGTGCCATTGACATTGAGATCTGAGTTCGAGTAGGTATGTGTATAGTCTTGGCTGAGATAATGCTTACGGGTGTAGTCATCTGGAGATCTGTTCAAACGCCATGCAGCGTCGGCTCCAATGGCTTCAACCTGGACAAAGCCTATGAGACCAGGCGGCATTTTTTCAGAGCTTCTTCAAAATTTACTTACATATGCAATAGATGCTTGGTGTAAGTCAATGTAATGAGTCCCTTGTTGCTGAGCGACCGTGATTGCGGCTGGATAACTCTCTAAATGATCTAAGTAGGCAAAACAGGCTACGCACCAGCCGCCCACGGACCGAGCGTATCCGATATGGTACCATCCGCACTGAAATTGCGTGGACAGAGACTGGTGACCAAAACCGGCTCACCACCAGCAGCACGAATCTGCTGCACCATTGACGTCATGTTCGCTGCCATGGAATCTGGGGGAGCAATCTTTTGATCGTTGTGTCCAAATTGTACCGTGACCAGCGTCCTTTGTCCCTTCGCAACTTCTCCTCTGATCGTTGCGAGTGAAATTGAAAAGTGCCTGTCAATAGCCTAGAAACCACAATGACACGTGAGCATCAAAAGTATGATCACTTACCCTCCCTCAACAAAGGTCCCTGTGGTAGCACCATTTTTTGCCGTATTGATACAGGGAGTGCCAGCTGCGGCAAAAGCAATATTTCCCGTTATATTGGAGCCGCAAAAACCATTATACCATCCACCACTATTGACCGTTGTGCTGTAAGTGGTTGAGATTGCAGAAGTGAGCGAAAGACAGTAGGAGAAAGGATGTCTTACCCATTCGTTGTCGTGCTGTCTCCAATAAGAACGGATGAAGTGAAGGTAGCTCGAGGCAGTGCTAAAAGTGGCCAAGAGACTAGTGAAGACGCTAATGAGAACGAGAAGCATAGGCGAATGAGTGATTCTTCCGTCAAGGTACCCTTGTCATATATCCTAGAATCATAGATGTAAACTTCGGCGGCCCGTGGCATTTTCCCGCAGAAGTTTGCAAGTCAAACATGAGGCGGAGTGAGATCAGTTGATAGTGCTTGGCAATGGGAAGCGCTTCTTTGGACATTGATGTGCACACAATTGAACCACTAGATCAGGGCTTCAGACATAGTAGAAGCTTGGATACAGGATAATCCACGGGAAAAGGAAATTACAAAGTCACAAGTAGTAACGATCACCTTGTCGGCAATAGTCAGTGGTCACATAGGTCCAGCCAGATGATCGTGATGAGTTCGAGCTGACCTATTTGACCCATTCCCGGCCGCATGACCCATACCGGACGACCACTACCTTCCGAGTTCTCTTCTCCTATATAACCCTCCAGCCAACCTTCACGCATTTCATCATCAACAGCACCACAAACAATCGTGACCCGAGGGAACGCGCGGCGCAAGATCGACACGCCACCTCCACGGGCAACTAGGAAGGTAACAAAAATGATCCTATCTTCCCTCACGCCATGATCGAGCAGGACGCGGATAGCCATAAATGCAGCAGCAGCCGTGCCAATCTAATCATGCGAATCAATAATAGGCACACAGAGAATTAAACTCACTGATCATTACCTGTGCGTCCAACAGGAACACCCAAGAGCCTTCGGCCAGATGCCTAAGGCGTACACACTCCGGAAGCATCAAGTGGAGAAGGAGTGGTTCCCCTGTCTTCGCATCAGACTGAATGAGCATTGAGCCCAACGGGACATCATTGATGACTCGTCGGAAACCGCGTTCTAGAGCGCCACCTCTGCGCCACTAGTGAGACTGAACAATCCAAAGCGTGAAAAACGAGATATGTACTTACGAACGGAGTATAGAGACACCGCAGATATGCTGAATGGGCTATAGTTAACATATATAGAGAACTGTTTAACTTGATTTTACCTCGGCGTCAAGTTGTTTGCCATGGTATTCTACTTCGGTAGGTGTCACAACCGCCTTGGGTTTATAAGGAAGAAACTGTAGTGCATTTTCCACCAACAAAGTCGAAAGGCGATCAACGAAGAAGATAAAATCTTGACTCGACGTTTTTGTCGACCTTAAGATAGTGAAAATTCCCTAGCACACCGTACAATATGACCTAGCTGCTCCGACATAAAGAAAGACTTGAACTTACTCGCAATTGAGCCGTGTGAGGTAGTGCCTTAAGGTTCAGATCCTCAAGCCTGCTTTCAGATCCCAGACCTGAGCCGTTTGGAAAGTAAAGGTCTGGAATAGCCAGTTTCTGCCGAAAATGATTTGTACGCTCTTCCAACTGTCGACGAATATGAGCCGAAATCAGGTCGATTGCAACCGTATTTTTTGATCCTGGGACAATCTATCATGGTCTGAGCCATCAATAAGAAATTCAAGGATGACTCCCGCACGATGTCGGCATATGATGCGGTTGGGCGGACGAAGTTGTCGTACGCAGGTTTGACAAACCGGAGATATCTATGTCACATTGAATCTTAAAATACACAAAGGCATCACGACATGGCTCACTGATCTAGGATCCCACCTACGTCCCTTGCACGTTCTTTAACATCACGCGCTATTCGTCGCGCAAGCATAAGGTCAGAGTCGCATTGCACAAAAATCTAGGTTGAGGTCAATCCCCCAATCTAAAGTATCAACACTAAGTACCTTGAGATCATATAACTCCCGGAGTATAGGATCATGAAGGACCATGATTCCTTCCGCTATAGATTGCAGTTAGTGAGGAAAGTGGGGGCATGACGAGCAATTATAACCGATAATAATAGTTGCTCCATAGAGATATTTCTTCTCGGGGAGTCGTTGATGGTCAGCAAATGAGTAAATTGGAATGTTCGACTGCTTGCAGGCTTTGAGATCTGCTAAGCACTGATCACAGAATAGTCAATGAACTCGCATCATGAGGTCCTTTTGTAGATGAAGACCAACTTTAGCGAACATAGGCATATCAAGGGCATCTGGGTGATCAAAGTCCATCTTATTAGCATGTGCTAGTTCTAATTCCTCAGGAGTATGGTATTTGTAGAAGCTATCCTAAGTCAAAGTTAGTTGTTAATCTACAGCATATATACAAAATACCTGTGACAAGATGATCACTGTAGGGATAAATCCAAGAGATTTCACAATCTCTCTAGCGACATGTGTCTAGTATCGAAAGCTTCAGGATCCAACTAAGAGCAATTTGCCTCGAAGGTACCTTTCCACTGCCCGAGCCACCTACAGGCAGACGTATACGTGATTCGCTGAATTACACGTCACAGACAACAAAGTTTCATACCAGATACAGCGACAACATATGCATCCCATGTCCTTTGTCCATCTATTCCATACCTGAAGTGTAGTCTCTTAATCAATTAAAAGGCCCTATCGCAGCTTTGGCTTAAGTACCAAGGTGGGCGACCATGAGACACTAAAACGGTGTTTTTCTTTGGCTGAAGAGATAGATATTGAGGAGAAGCATCGTCTTGTGCAACATCGGTGAAGGCAAGCTTTGCCGATTCAGGCATCACCCAACGTGAGTGAAGGCAACCGTGACTGCAATGATATGTACTGTTCTAATATTTGATGGATCATGTAATTAGGCGAATAATATTTATTGATTATATATCCAGTCCAATTCCTACTCCAACAAAAAATCAGCAACTGTAGCTTTCATCTGCTCAGCATTTATTTTTTTTCGACTCCAGATCTCCCCGCTTTCGGATGAAGAGCTCTGAGCGGAGACATTATCTGTTGAAAAAGCAGCAGATGCCACCAAGCTCGACGTCACCCACAGAGGTAAGGGGACGGAATCCTCATTAGACGCCCGTGCCGAAGCCGTTCCTCGGCTACTTCGGCTCGTTAGTGTCGTGTGACAGTAGTAGCAGAGGAAAGGTATAAGGGATGGTAGTGAAGGCGGTGAAGCGTCCGACCTAACCTCAGGAAAATGAGTTGGGCGAAGAGAAGAAGTCTCCTTGAGTGTTCGAATAGACGTTTGCGATTTCCAATCCTGAAGCCCATGCTGTGCGGGTCTGTAATTGTGTGAGAATGATTCCAATCGTTCCGATTGCAATCACAAGGAACGAACCTTTCGCAAAGCAAGCATATCCCATCCGTCCCCTGCTTTGGCGCCAGCTTTGCACAGGTGCGCGCTATTGTAGACACAGTGGATGGATAATCTCGTTCGAGTCCTACAATGAAGTCTTCAAAATCATTAGGTCAATTATAAATGGATGGTAACACCGAAGTAATTTGCCTTTGGTCAGCTGTCCAATACTCTGCTTTCCAGCCGGGGAGCTCTCACGTCCTACAATATCCAACTTGTGCCACCAAGCCCACATGGCACATTCCTTCATCCCAATATCTTGCAAAGGGCGGATGATACGAATTGCACCATTCGTATGTCCATTCGCTTTTACCATCTCTTGTGGTAACCACTCTTCTTTTGCTTCCTCTCTGACCATGAAGCCGCCGCCTTGAGAGATAGAGGATATTAAAGATATTGATAGAGATGTTAAGGAGGTTCCAAAAAGAAGATGTGATGAACCTGTCGCTGATGCGGTGTGGAGGAGAAGCATCCGAGTCAGAGTTCGAACTGCGCTTAGAATTGCGGTCTCAGTCGGAAGAGAGGAAATATATTTTTCAAGTCGCTCTTTGGGTGTTTCAGAAAATTTTGCATCTGATATGGACGATATAAGTAGGTCTGCAGGGACAACGATGTCAGTTCAACGCGTGTTGCTCTGATTGAAATACGAGCCTTCATTCGTCAAGTCCACCCCTAGGTTTTCTGAATGGTACTTTCCACCAACTCTATCCCACCATTCACGACTGAAAGCATCTTCGATACGCAAGGGGATAAAAGTGAGTCCTTTATATTGCTCAACAACTGCCCGGATGTCTTCCGTTCTGTCCTTCGTCTGCCTAAGTGTCGATGAAGCCGTCTGCACAGGTTGCGGAGTAGGACGTACCCCATAGAAAGCGTTACATGTCTCGACATAACATACACTTCCACGAGACCAGACAAGTAGATTTCTCGGATGATCTTTTCCGCCTCGTGGTCTCCCGGTTGCGTGGTCGATAGGTACATCGTAGAAAGAGAAATAAGTTCGATATACAAGATCCAGAAGAACAGTAGACCCAAGCCCTCCAGAAAATCCTATCAATAAGTCTCCCCCGGCTTTTAAGCCTTTGCGTCGTGGGCCATCTGGCAAGGGATTCACAGTTGGATCGAGTGCTCGACGAAATTTGACAGAGATAAGAGGAAAGAAACATTCTCTGGCCAATGCAGTCAGACCAATCCATGTCATCCAAAAGTTTTGCGCACTTGCAATAGACTGCATGCCTAATAACAACGTTTCCATTTTTTTCCTTACATCGTACGCATTTTTTCGATTTATCGAACTTTGAACGACCTCGTTGATCCTGCAAGATTGGTAATGAGCTTAACAGCAAACAGAGCACTCACGAAGCATTAGAGCATCCGTCTCATTTTCGGGATTTCCACAAGACGTAGACATGTTGGATACTGTGGTAGTTATGAGTTTGTTTTGTCTCACGAAAACCTCAGCCTTTGGAGGAGGACCGATCAAACAGATGACATGCTCACGTGAGAGATAAGATCCCTTTAAGCATCCAACGGCAAACAGGCGCCGCTCTTATCTTAAAGAAGGCGAAAGATGGTGCTGATGACGCTTCGCCTCTCATCGCCGTAGTTGTGTCGAGCTTTAAGCCCGTCCCCATGGCCAGTGCACTTTTTTATGGGACACTTATGCATCCCAAGGTTCTCCAGCGCGTAATCGGACACAAAGGTACCTCGTTGGAAATTTGTCCAGCCGTTCTTTTGGTAAGGACCATAGTCTTGTCTGCATTGGATCCCGACTCATCTTGTCCAACGCGGCTTAGAACTATACGCGTCATAGAGTTAAGGTATGATCCATTATCACAGATGACCTTTGTAAGTGCAATGACGAGGACACAGAGAGCGGAATACCCTGGCATGGTGCCATATGAACATAGCCGCGTCCTACTCGGCCATGACCTGCCTCTTGACGATAGATCAGTCAGAGGGACGTTGGTTATCGGTCTTTCGCAGAAGGACATCGCGCTTCTTGACATTTTTGAAGGAGAGGCAAGCCACATGTCCTAGTTGTCACTCGATCAATGATCTCATAAACGAGTTTTGAACATGCAGGACTACGATCGAAGAGGCGTTGATGTTCATCCACTGTCTACTTTTGTGAAACTCTCGGAGTACCCTTTAGAGGATGAATCACTCATCCCGTCGAAGCCCCCAGCACTTCCGGTGACGCTAGCCCCTCCGTTTAGAACCGACACATATGTCTACAATGTGTTGGCTCGGTTGGAGCCTGACCTCTGGTCGTTTGAAGATTTCGTCGAGAAAAATGCTTGGAAGTGGTACCAAGAACAGTTACCAGACGACGATGTCAGGTGGGCGGAGTTGGACGAAGAGACTCCATGATCGTAGATGTGGTCCAGTACTGATGATTTTATGGAAAATCACTCATGGGCAGTTTATAGTTGCTTGGCCCTTATAATTATGCTAAGCGTCAGTCGGTCAGGAAGGGTGTTTGTGGATGTTTCAAGGTCCTGCTTGACCATTGCAATTGTGACGAACGAATAGACATTTCAATTTCCCAGAAAGCTGACAGATGGCTCAAAGTCAAGCGACTTCTCTGTTTAACATTCAGCCGCCATCAACCAAAATAGATGTTTTTATCCTTGCAACAAATCAATTTAAATCATCAGGAATTCAGATTTGAAGACCTCAATCTGTCGGAGGTTCTGGCCCTACTTGAAAAAAACACGGCCTTTGGATATTAAGGAATGGACACAAAAACTAAGAAAGCTTTTTCATTCAAGTCGAGAGCAGACTTCCGTCAGAGTTGGCAAATCACGCGTATGTGCGGTCAAGTCAACCAATGAAATCGCAAAAGGAACATATCCACCACTGGATGACGGCTGGTTGTAATATTTGATTTGAAAACCTCAATGCGCTTGCAATTTGGAGAATATCTGACGAGTGCGAGGCCGGATGACCCCAGGAATGATTGAAATTAAGGTACAGTATTGAAGTGGAAGTTTTAAGAATATCATCTATGGAGCATGAGTATCTACGGTGAAAAAACTACCAAAAAGCTCACAGGTTATGGTCACGACCCAAATAATCAATGGCTGTTGGATCATTTTTGATAATGCCGAAATTCATTTCGATGCTTCGTACCAAGTAAATCGCCAGCTGATGGCTGTCAGTCACAGAGAGTTTGTCCACTTGGTTCCGAAGAGACTTGGCGGTCGCTATCATGTCTTTGAAGACTTCTACTTGGTGCGGCTGCACGGAAAAATTCTCCATCTCTCTGATCAACTCGTCTGATCTCGCCTTCAGCATCTTGGTTTCCTCCTTAACCAGGATCAATTGCTCAGCTGGGATATCCTTCACGTCAGAAACCTCCACGACTGGCGCGAATTTTTCCACTTCTTCCCTTAACAGCATAATACCCTCTTCGTCGATCTCTTCTGCTTCCTCTTCCTCTTCCTCTTCCTCTTTCGCTTTCTCTTCCACTTCCACTTCCGCTTTCTCTGACTCTTCCGCTAGCGCTTTCCTCTCCATTGATGAATTTTCATCCAACAACTTGTTAATTGTGCTCCTCAAAGACCCAATCTCATCATCCAACTCTCGTAAAGTCTTGTCATCTGATTCTTTCTCGTCGTCAACCTGCTTTGAGTCTTCGCACTGCCAACGCGACATGAAATCCGCAAATTGGGCGTCCTTCTCTGGGGATGAGTCTTGGGCGTTCCTTTCCATCTTAGGAGTAGTTGGAACGGGTGTATAGTTCAAAAATTTTTCTGCTAGTAGTGGTATGACGGTTTCGTCTCGCGCCATAATTCGTTGCAAAGCTGATAGGCCTTCTTCACTTTCATCAACGTCTTGAAGCCTCGCCACTAGCGCATTATCACCTTGAGCCACAAGTTCTACCACTTGATGATCGTTGCAAACGTCCCTTATGTAATAGAGTGCGCTGTACCAACCATCGAAGAGGAAATAGTGGTTCGAGTGGACAATTGTGAATATGAAGGAATCACGTTTGTTTGAGAAGAGTAATGGACGAGTCTCGCCTCGAATTCCATACTGGATGTTTATATGCATTTCAACTTGAGGTAGCATGAGGTAGTAAGGGGAGAACGAATAGTATGAAAGCAGGGATCGCCAATCTGACCAGGTAGAGCTCCAGTTTGGAGGTACCAAGGGCGGAGGAGGCCAGCATTTGTTTGCACGTGCGAGGAGTTTGTCATAAATATCAGGACTCTGAATCATCCGTGTTTGAGGAGCAGGATTTAGAGGAGAAAGGAGGAACGTACAACGGTCCACCGATACTTTAGAGGAACGGTGTCATGATCTACGGCAAAGAAGTGTTTCTCTCTTGCGCGAGGCACTCCTGACTTGGGAGAGGCTGCGCATATTGACCGCAAAGTTGTGAAGATACTGCGAGATGTGAATGATGACGGTCGGCGAAGGAATACTCGCGAAGTGTGTCTCAACATGGTTCTGCCTGTTGAAGTGGCTGTGCAAATTTTCCAACAAAATCCGCTGACGCGCTTGGTCTCGGAAGTTGGAATACTTCATTCTATGTATACGAAAATATGATGCCGGACTGCTCGGTAAATAATAAGTCACCATTCTTGATATCGAGCCCATCATCTTGTGATTCTGCCATTTGAAAATTTGTCAGGCAATGTGCTAGCCAGTTGGAGTACATATGAAGTGCACGCTTTCTCCTTCTAGATACGTCGGCTAAAATCAGTATTGTTGGAGAGGTGAGGTTCACCATGGATGCACGTTGCCGTCACCTGCAGTATCAGAGGCAGGTCAGGAAACAAGTCAACCTCAAATAGCAAGCGGCTGGGAAACACGAGTCTTCCCTCCGGCACCTTGAACGGATTGAATTGCAAGAACCAATCACAATTCACCTCAATTCGTGAGATCAACTCACGATATCCTATTCTTCTACGCCGCTACGAAGCTTCTAATGTTCCGTGTTTTGTATTCCACCATGAAAACTGGCTATGAACGCTTATGGCAGCTCTCACCTCGAGGTTGCATCTTTCAATATACATTCATCTTATCAGGGAAAAGACATGGTTCTTTCCGGCTGAACGAACGGTTCCGCATGAGTGCGCACACAAATGTCTTAATGATTGGAATGTTTCAGAGTTTTGGAAACCCCTGAGTCCTTGGGACTGATAGAACAAGACATCCATTCGTAGCGGGCATAACGACGACATGGATCTTGAATTCGGACTGTAACTAAGTACCTTGAAAGAAGTGCTTGGTCTGAGCAACTGACAAGACCATCCATGTGGCGCAGTGTATTGAAATATTTATTCTGACGTAGCTTGGCAACACCGCGTACGCACGTTGATTATTTAATCTGATTATTACGAATATATTCATGCCAAGACACGATGCATTCTGATTCTTTAAAGCCGCAGAGATATGGTTGGTCGACCCCAGAAACATCTCGTAATGCTTGAATCTCCTCTCCGTCATGTCTTTGCATTCGCTGTTCTCGTCCTCTTCGTCGTCTTCTTCTTCTGTAATGGCCTTTCCTACCGTTATGACCACATCTTTACCGGCGAAACCAAGAAGAGTCAGTGCTCAACACTCAATCTAATGTTTTCCGGCTTGTCTAACTTTGGCCTAGAATTTCCTGATTTCAGCAATTCGCAGCCTTTTTGGACTCTTTCTTCTCAGGAATTTCCTCTCGGTACTTTTCTTCATCTAGTGCAAGGTTCCCTCTCTAATCTGACGAAGACGACCCATCCAGACGGGTTATTCTAGTTGGGGATATTCATGGTATGTACGAATCTCTTCAGTAAGCACATTTTTCAGCCTTTTTGCTCTTTTTTTTCTGACACCACACTTTAGTAACCTTCTGGCAAAGGTTTCTTACGATCCTTCCGACGTGTTAATTCCGGTTGGCGACTTCTTGACAAGAGGTCCACATGCAGACTCTATGCGCACCTTATCCTTCATGGCTTCCAACAACATCACGGCCGTTCGCGGCAACCACGATCAAAGCGTTATTGAATGGCGTGCCTGGATTCACTGGATCAACACACAACCTGGAGGCGCCCGGTGGCTTGAGGAAACCTCTACCGAATGGTTCTCCGTGAAAAACGAGGGCCTAGATACTTGGATCAACAAGAAGAAGCACAAACGAAAGGATAGCAAGTGGTGGGACAAGATCCCGGAAGGATGGAAAATCTTCGATGTGCACTACGCAATTGCCCAAGAAATGTCTGAGGCCCAGTATGCCTACCTCCGCAGTTTGCCCTACGTCATCCACGTACCCAACGCCCACGCATTCATTGTCCATGGTGGCCTCCTTGCCTCAAATCCCAAACATCCATACTACGACCCCAGACAACCATTAGCGAGCATTCCACAGCTGCCCGAGTGCTGCGAGAGCAAGCTAAACGGTACACAGAAGTTGCGTGAGATTCAGGAGCGCCAGATCTTAACCAAAGTCCCTCAAAACACTGTGCCTTGGAATGTCCTTAATATTCGGAGCCTTGTGGACGACGAAGTTACCAGGTCAGTGTCAAATGGCCATTATGAGAACCTGCCCGCATTTTGATTCTCTCTTCTCTTTCTGCCATAGGGAAAGTGAAGGAAAGCCCTGGTCCAAGGCTTGGATGCAGGATATGCAGCATTGCGCCGGATATAATGGGGAACTTATCGACACATCAGCGGCAGTGGTTAAGAAGAAGAAGAAGAAAAAGGAACTACCTTGCTATCCCGCCACCGTCATCTATGGCCACGCTGCTGGTCGCGGGCTTGATGTGAAGCGCTGGTCTATGGGTATTGACACCGGGTGTGTATACGAACGACGTTTGACTGCATTAGTGCTCGGAGGCAGGAACACAATATCCAGACGTCGAGACGATGACGATGACGATGACGAAAATGAAGAGTTTAAGGTCGATGCGGATCGGGTAGAGTTTGGGGATTCGCACCACGGGCAGCTTGTCAGCGTCAGGTGTCCATGAAACCCACGAGCTAAATGCAACGATTGCAGCATTGGAAACATTGTGTATTCAATGAGCCCTTGGACAATTCCGTATAATAATAGTACATCTTCGAGTTGGTCAGTAATTCAATCCATGATAAACAACTGATTACCATCCCGTCAGTTATGTTACTTGCCCTTGTCAACTGTAATTGTATAGTGTGTTAATTAGAAGAAAATTTTGTATCACTGAGCCTCTATTACGACAAGACGCCACATAACACTGGCCAATCAATTTATAGGAAGGATATCTGCCCAGAGGATATAATCTACATGCATTTATTTGACGATTGGGAGTGAAATAAACGTTCAACAGATGAAAAGAATGTTCGTGTCCTATGCAAGGTATTTGAAATGAGCTTCATACCAAGAAAAAAGGCAATTAAGAACAGACCATAGGATGCGAACTGGAGAGCTAAGGCTTTTGATCATATTTAGCCTTGAGGATAGCACGGATATTGTTGATAGCTCTGTTGCTTGTTCTGGCCTGTTATATGAAGTCAGATGGTGTATGAGAAATATTAAAAAGACGACTCACGAAGTACAGCGGTGAAAGCGTAGCTCATTGCTCCTGTCGCCTTGCCTTGCTCTTGGGTATCCGCGCTCATCTGTGAATCCTTACATCCAGTCCAAGAGATCTGCAAAAGCAACATTACACCATGAGCTGAGTGTTGATAAGGAACAAAAAGGGAAGAAACACATACAACATTCACAGAGCTTGTCCTAGTTGCTCTCACATATTATTTTACTTTCTCCTGATTGCTCTTCACAGTCTTCATAATGCTCATAGCAGACTTGAAAACTCCACCCATGTCACCACAGGCATATGACATCACAGCCGAGAAAAGACAAAGTAGACTGCCTGGGACATGTTATTGATGATGAGGGTATTCACCTGGAAATGAGAAAGATCAATAAAATTCAAGAGTGGCAAGTGCCACAAAATTATAACAATATCCAGTGCTTTGTAGGGCTAGTCAACTATATCAGCAATTTCTTGCCTGATATATCAGCCTACACTGGACTGCTGATGGCTATGACCCAGAATGGGGTGCCATTCCAGTAGAGACTGCTATACCAGCAGTTCTTTAAAATAATCAAGCAGATTTGTGCTAAGACATTAGTAATTTGACTGATAAATCCTGCTACTAAGGAGCTGATATAGCTAATTTGTGACACCTCAAAGACAAGTGTAGAGGTAATGTTTGATCAGGGACCAAGTTGGCAAACCTGCTAGCCAGCAAAGTTTATGTCAAAAAAGTTCATTGCTGCTCAGGTGTGACAGTCATGTGACTTGACCTCAGAATATTTTCTATTGATGAGTAGAGTGGATCCTTGTACTTGTTCTCTTTAGATCTCCCTCTGCCAGGTTAGCACTTTATTATTTGTACTTAGATTACTTTTATTAATATATCTTTGGATCTCCCTTTGCTAGCTGTGTGACTGAGCCATAGCTTCCAGAGGTTGCCCTTACAGTTCCTTTTATTCAAGGATGACTAATACAAGACTATATTGGTCCCTTTTGTAAGTTTGGCAGAGCAAGAGCAAGTCCCACATATGAATGTACTCCTGTGGCTGTACTGTCACAAGGAAGGCAGAAGGATTGCCTTTGCTGGCATAAACTTCCCAGATTTAAAGCAGCCCTTTGCTTTGGACTTTTTAAGCTCATATGCTCTTCTCTATGGGCATTCTGAGATGCCTAATGTATAGACCAGTCTGGCCATAAACCAAGCAATGCACATTTACTGGTGTAGCTTGTTTGGGTTTGCACTAATCTATGCAATTTATGTCAGCTGCCTATCTAAAGCTATTATATATAAGCACTTAGCCTATATTTTTGCCTGCCTTAGACTGTACCAAGAGGCCATCTCAGAGTATGAGGTGGTAATGGAGCAATCATTTATACTCCATTCTTTCCAAGACTTAGACTTCAAGTTTCACTCAGTGAATATTCCAGAGACTTCTGCCTCAGTATTCACTACAATGAACATATTATATGTTCTCATTCAAAATAAAATCCTGATTAGCTGAACTGACCATGCTTATACTTATGGAGTCTGTCAGGTTCTGCTGAGTTGGGGGCTTTCCGGGAAAGCAATGCCCTTACAAGGTGGACTTGATCTATGGATACTTGGGTGTCTGGAGCTCTGGGGTTCAAGATGCAGACAGGGGGTGGTCTTGGAGAATGGAACTTGACCTGGGGCTTTGGGTGTTTTAGAGAGGCTGGGAGTTGGTGGGGGGTCAAGTTGGAACCAGAGGTTCTAAGACAAGACCCAGTTAGCAAACTATGAGTCACAAAGTGCATACCAAACTTTAAAGCACACAATTATTCCAGCATGCCAGTCAAAGTGTGCCAATCAGTGCATACCAGTCAAACAAAAGGGCATGCAACAATTCAAGTAATATCAAGACTAACGAATACAGTGGTAAACTATACTATAAGTACTATGGAGTTGAGTCTCGGAGTTCCAGGGTGTCTGGGATGGTTTCCGGGAGGCATTGAATAACAGGCTGGGACTATATACTTGGATCAT
>QLON01007371.1:0-28025 GCA_003313675.1 Termitomyces heimii
GTACTGCCTTCGCCTATGTTGTTACAAGTCCACTTCAATCCTGTACCGGCGCCTACTTGCGTTTCGGACGTCCGAAAGAGGACCATTCCATGGATATGAAGATTTAATTTTGACACATCAAGACCGGGTACATTAATGCCGCTGTGTGAGGCGTGATCGGCTGAAGGTGCTGTGTAGGTGTTTACGTCTTATCTTGACCCTGACCTAAGCTCGAGTTTTGGCAAGTCAGACGCGAGGTGGACACTTAATGTCTTCATGAGATGTTATCTGTTGGCTCCCGCCCATATTTTGTACGAGAGAAATGTTCTTTGTATTTGCCAGTGAATAATATACGTTCATCTTTTGTGTCCATGTGGATGAACACTGATTAGGTTTGGCATCTGTCAGTCACTCGAGCGCTCACCTCATTAGGATCGTGTTGTTGACAAACTGAGTTTCTTCTGTATAAGTTTAGTAGACGCCCGCTTCGGGGTTCCTTCTCAGCCTTGAGCGCTGCTGCGCAGCTGGTTCTTTCTCTTCCCCACCATGGCGTCAAAGGCTGACCGAAAGTTGTATCCACACATTACCTCCACAACGCCATGTGGAAGAGCCGGACCATCCATGAACGACGTCAGCCTCGGCCCATACGGCTCAACCAATACCAACGAAATTTGCAGAGACTTCTCTAAGCTTGGTAAATGTCACTACGGCGAAAAATGCAAGTTTCGTCATGTAGTCATTCAAGCAGTGAGTGTATTATTGATCGTTCTTCTCTTCCTACAAATCAACTATATTCAATAATCAGACTGAAACCAGTGCCAAAGCACAGAACTCTCCATCTAATACTGCGCATCAACATATCAGACTCCGTGACTTTGTGGACCAAAGGTGACACATTGTCTTTTTCCCCTGACTGTGATGGCATCCATAATCGCAATCAATTAGGCGCCCGCAATCTACTGATCACAAATCATCATTGTCCAGTGTCAAGAAAGCTTTTCCTCTGCAACCATGCCCTGATTGGAAAGAAGGTAAATGTAAGCTCGGTAATGGATGCCGGTACAGTCATGAAGATGCTTCTCTTGTACGTCCTCCCGCTTTATATTAGCGCTCAGTCCTGATTCGCCGAAGAGCCACGCGATGAAAGATATATCTACCCATACCAAGAACACAAAGCGTCCAGATACCGAACGAAAGGCGCGACCTCCGGAGCCCGCAGTTCGAAAGCGAGATGCTGCCGCGAAGGCACAGCTTGCTGAGGTAGAAAAGGAAAAGAGGCGTTTAGCAGCAGAGCATCAAGCTTCCCAAGCGCGAAAGGCCAAGGAGGCGGCATTACGCCAGGAAGCACAAGCAAGGGAAGAGGCTGCGAGAAAGGCTCTGCTTGCAGAGCGAGAAGCTCTTCGGTTCGAAGAGGAGGCTGCGGTCACCTCGCAACACGTTGTCCTGGGATCTACTCTGGCCACATTTGCTGCTGGTTTGGAGGTAAAAAGCATTGTCAGCGGCTTCGAGTCCTGTCGCATTACCATTAGGAATCTTCCTGCCGATACCAAACGTAATGAAATCATCGACCTTTTTACCCAGCAGGGTATAAGCCAACACGAGGTCCACATTCTTTCGTTACAAACTCATGACGGCCGTTCCGAGGCAAAAGTCCTCACTAGCGCAGCTCAAGGCGGATTAGTTGCCCTTGGTCAGGACGGGAACGCATTTAGGGACGAAATAATGGAATTTGACGTCAGCGGACCTGTCTCCGCCAATTCTATGGGTGAATCCAACAACCGACAAGCTGACACTTTGACAATCACTTGGTTTGCTCCCTCTCTAACCATGATTGTAACCTATCCTTCTAAGGCTACTGCTGTTCAAAAACAGCAAGCATTGGACAGAAAGATTGTTGGTGGTCGCAAAATCAAAGTAGAGATGAACCGCCCCCCTACAGGAAGCGCTGCCCTTCGCCACTATAATCCTGCTTCCGTCAAGATTATGGGCCTTCCTATAGATACTCAGGTCTTTGAAGTGTCATGTATTGCTGCAAGTCAGCTTGTCCGACCAATAAAATCAAACACCTATGATCTACAGCAACTCCTACAAGACCTTAAACAGCACCTAGTTTCTCTTCCCCGCATCAAGTTGAAGTCATTTGACAAAGCCACCGATCCAAACTCTGAAGGCCTTGTTACAGTAAAGGTGCGCTTCGACAGCTGGGAAGATGCAAACGCCGCACGTGCCTCTCTTGATGGTAAACGCTTACAGCCTGAGTATCCCATTTTTCGACTTCATCTTCCTCCACCTCTTCACTTCAGCAAAGTCATACCAATACATCAATATGAAGCTCAGCAACGACTTTGGAACTCTCTCACCAACGACAACTCGGACAAAGGGCCACGGGTGAATATCGACCGGCCTCCTTCCGGAGGGGTGGCAATAATTCACCTATCTGGAAATGACAAGAAGCTTGTTGGGGCACTCAAAGTCAGGATAGAAACACTGGTTGCTGGCCAGAAACTGGATACCTACTGGCACAGATCGTTCCTAGGGCCTCAAGGGCGAAAATTCTTTGATAAAGTTTTCTCTTCCACAAGGATTTACGTACGCTGTGACTTCAAAACCCGATCTCTGAGGGTATACGGAGAGGCTGAAGCAAAGGAAAGAGCACGTCAGTTGATAGAGGAAGAGGTCGCACGACTTACACAAGAGGAGTGGACCGTATATTTGAAAAGACAATCAGTTGGCTATTTCGTTCGTAAGGGTCTAGCTTCTCTCAAGGAGAGTCTTGGTCAAGACGCTGTGAGTCTCGACTTGGCGTCGACCCCATGCAAACTTACTATTCGTGGCGGAGAGGAAGCAAGACATGCTCTGGACAACCTTATCAATCAGTCATTGAGCGATATGGATCTAGGTTTTTCTAATCCAAGTAATGACGTATGTCCCATCTGCTACGACGCAGTCTCAGATCCATTGTTTCTTGGATGTAAACATGTCTATTGTAACGCCTGCATCCGTCATTATATTACTTCTGCAGCGGAGACGAAGATCTTCCCACTCCTTTGTATGGGAGACGAAGCCAAATGCAAAGCTCCCATATCTATCCCTACCATTCGACAATTTCTGACGCCCCAGCAATTTGAAGCCCTGGTCGACGTGGTATTCTCCACCTATCTCGATCAACATCCACAAGAATTTAGGTACTGTACTACGCCAGATTGCACGCAGATCTATCGCGCCAACACTAAGTCCACCCTCAAGTGTCCGTCATGCTTCGCTGAGGTTTGTTCGTCGTGTCACGAGGAGGCTCATGAAGGGATGTCCTGCCAAGATAGGCGAACTCAAAAGGCCCAGCAAGAAGAACAGCTGAATGACAGTTGGGCAGCGATGAATGGCGTCAAACGGTGCCCTGAGTGTTCTGTTCTCATCGAGAAAATTGACGGTTGCAACCACATGGAGTGCCGTTGTGGCGCACATATATGCTGGATTTGTGTCAAATCATTTCCAGTAGGTCAAATATACCCTCATCTATCAAATGTACATGGTGGTGCTTTTGATGGGGATGGCGAGCGACAGGACCTTGGTCTACTACAAGCATTCGCTTTACAACGTCAGTTCGATGAGGATAACGTCCATGCACTAAGACTTCTTCCACCTCGTCCACTCCTACCAGCCCAACCTGCCCAAATAGCGGAGCAATGGCTGCCAAATGTACGTGCGGCTGAATACCGCGAGCGGGAGCGTCGAGCTGCAGAAGCTGCGCAGAGAATGACTGCCTATCAACAGCAGGCAAGGATGCGAGAGTTTCAGCGTCACTTTGATGAAATGCAAGAACGTGCTGCCAGAGAATTAGAAGAAAGAGGGCGAAATGAAAGGGGAGGAGGATGTCTTGTTATGTAAATATTCGGCGAAAAGCTCTCGTAAAGCGTCATGAATGTACAACATACTTTACCATTCTCAAACTTGCAGACATCCAGTTGAAAGACATCTGACGGTCTTAACATTGATTTCAGTAATGTAATACGCTATGAGAATTAAATCAGTCGTTTACATCAATACAAGTGTACAGTAAGCTACAATAGAAATACGTTTTAGCCCATCATAAATAGTAATAATGACCCATTGTTAGATGCTGATCACATGTCAGTAGACTGGTTGCGATCAGAAGCGCTCTTTCGCCATATCAAATGCGCCACTCCTCGTTCCTTGTGAATATCCACCAGGCATACTATCTTCACCGTATCCCTGATTGCTGGTAATCGAACCCCGCGCCCTGTTATCAACGTCCTCAGCCTGACTCACTCCTGGACCTCTCCTTGCAGCACTTCCTATGGTCATGCGATCCCTATTGAACTCTGGCTCTCCATCGGCACCTTGTCTACCGCCAATACCGGTGCCATGATGAATGTACTGCTGATAGCCAATGCGTTCTGTACCATATCTGGACTCCCCGGCAATACTTAGTCCGACATTAGGTCCACCGATGAATTCACGGGAGCCACCTCTGGCCCCAAAATCTTGGGCACCTCCGAATCGCACGCTTGGGTCTGCACCGGTACCACTGCTACCTAACATAGGATCTCCACGGAATCCCAAATTTTCACCACCGCCACCGCTATATCCAGTTCCCGTAGTAGCACTTTGATAGCCTGTGGCCGGTGCGGCAATAGCCTTTTCTCCAGCATATTGTTGAGGTTCCGGAGCAGTGATACTGCCAGGCCCACCGAAATCCCCAGGGCCTTCGCGTGGATAACCGGGATGGGGTCCGCGCAAAGGGTTAGTGTCGTCCCCGCGTGTTCCGATCTGATTCGATTGGGCAGGCGCATCTCTTACACCGAAAGGTCCGCTCTCGCCACGGATGGCGGGTTGTCCCACATTCGCACCAGGTTCTATGTTTGTTTGTTGAAAACTGCTGCTAGTTGGGTATCCAGCATCGTGACCAATGGAATGTTGTCCAACATGTGCGCCATCGCTCCCGATACCAGCGTTGGAGCGGTGAGCAATGCCTGAAGGCTCGTCAGTCTGACCCCCAGTTTCGGGAACCTGTCCGACTCTATTGCCGTTGTGGATGCGATCATCGCCATAGGTTTGTCCGGCGACGTCACGTTGAGCACTATGTCCGTCTAGACCGGCACCAGGAGCCGCCACGCCCTCTGTTGTATTATGTCCAGCATAACCTGGATCACCAACTCTGGTACCAGCACCAGCCGCGCCCTCTGTGTGAGGATGTCCAGCATGACCTGGACCATCAACTCCGGTACCAGGGGCTTGAGAAGCGATGCCAGGGGCATTTCCGATCGTGCCAGAAGCAGTGTGGTCGGTGGAATGAGTGCCAGCATTTGTGCCTGGCCCAACATTGTAACCTTCCCTCTGTGCACTAACTGGGTGCGTACTGTGGGGACCAGCTACGCCAATTGCAGCTGTGCCGCGCTCCAGTTGTGACAGTCTTGTTTGGCGTTCTTGCTATGAACCAGGACGAAATAAGCTCGACGAACTTTCACAAATGATCAATAATTACTTTGTGAGTCTTCTGTTCTTGTAACGCGGTATCGAGCCTTTCCTTTTTCTCATGCAGTTCTCGTTGAAGCCTCGTATCTTCCTGTCGCTTAAGCTAAAAAAGGGGGGTATTGACTCAAAGAATGTCATGCAAGAAGTCAATATACCTCTGCATCTCGTTGAGCTGACCGAAGGTTCGCGGCTGCAATTTCATGCTTATGAGTGGCTTTTTGAACGGCGGCTGTCGCCACAGATTCCTTCTTCACCATTTTGGCGACTTTTTTGTCCGCTTTGCGTAGCGCCTATATCGCAAATAAATTGACCAGTGCAATCGTATAATGAGTAGGCTTGCCTTGCGCGCTTTCTGTTGTTCTTTAGTAGTCAAAGAAATGTCCTTTATTGTACGCCGAAGGCGGGTTTCTTCATCCTTTTCTTCTTGGGCAATTTCACTTCTTAGGGCTTTTTCAGATTTTGCAGACATATGGTTATCTGGGATCTAATACGGAACATACAGTCCGTTATATGTCTCTAGTACCGAGTTTAAGACATTTAGACGATTGAGGAGAACTGACGTCATTCCGCAATCTGAAAATCGTGTGTTCTATTTCAAGCACAGAACAAAACATCAGTTTCGTGTTCTTCTAATACTTGCATCCGCTCCTCGATCTCCAAGTTGAACGCAGTCTAGCAATGACATGTGAGTATTAAAGATTAGGAGGTGTTAGATCGACACTAACGATGGCATCATTTCCAATCAATGGTCCAACCATGGCAAGCCTTTCTTCATGCCCAACGTCGACGAACACTTGAAAGGTCATCTGAAAGAGCACAATGGCTGCGGAAAAGTGGTTCATTCCACTCATTGAAGCCAAATCTTTCTCGTCCTGACGCAAATGTCATAACCATGACATGATAAAAAAGTAAAGCGTACCTCAGATTCATCAGCGTCCAGCCACATTCGATCTCCCCACAATGCACCTTGGGTCCAATCTGCTCGCTCTGCTTCGTCCCCGAAGAGTCTTGCACATACCGCTGCCTCATTGACCGAGTTTGGAAAGGCACACCACACATCACACGCTATCGACTTTTTACCACAACCCTCCGCGATAGACAAATCTCTACGAAACCGCTTGATAGCTTTCATAATTGGAGGTGTATACGCATTCAATTCTGGTTTGGGATCTGTGGGACCCCGTTTCTTACCCTGCCTAAACGATTGGGATTCCGGATATGCCTCAAAAACGATCAATACACGTTTATAGCGCCACGATTGGGCTGAAAGTTCGTCCAGAAGCTTGTTGCAATGGGCGGGGAGGGACAACAAACAAGTGAAAACCACCGCAGTGTGCGGGTCAATTATAAGGTCTACGCCACCCAGAGAATCGCGCTCGACCAGTTCTACAAGACACTCTGACGCGAGAGATCGAACAAGAACCTGTTTCTGCAGGAGATTTACTGAAGCCATGTATTTGTGTATCGTCTGAGGCTGTGGAGAGTGCAAAGGTATTTGAACAGTCTTATCATCATACAACTCCAGCGGCGTCGTCCTATGCAGCGTCCTTGGTAGCGGCTTGTCTCGCTCTTGAGGGATGGTTATTTCAGTCGGCTTGTCAGTAAGTTGCAAATTATTCGTAATTGTTTTTGCGCGCAATCTAGCAAAGGCTTCAAGTTTCAGAGAATGTGATGCAAGGTCTAAATGCAAGCTATCGAAAGAATTTTCATTGAAACTTGATCGATCATGGCCTTCATCGTCGGCGACCACGTGCGGGCCATTTTTAATCGCTACAGTGTTCTGAGGAACGTGTAAGTCCACTGTCATGTGGTCGTCCAGATTATTGCGGTTCCATTTCTCAACTGGTGCATCAGCAGAAGTATGGCCTGGATAAAACATCGAGTCGCCATCGTCGGCGAGATTGAATTGTGTCCCAGCAGTTTGAGTATAGGGTCTATAGGATCTATCCAAGAGAAAAGGTCCTAGAGATCCAGATGATTCTTGCTGACTTCGACCTGATTCATCTTCAACAGACATCGAATTCAAGCTGCGATTTTTAGTATTTGCGAAAAACGCATCAGTATGGCCATCTCTTTCAGTTCTCTCCTTGATGCTTTCATCGTTATAGTCAATCTCTAAGTCGTTAGTCATCATGTAGCAGTCGTCCTGATATCTACCCTGCGGCATCTTGTTGGCTGTGTCCAATGATTTGTCTTGATTACTGTCAGAGCCATGTAAAGGTTCATCCAGCTCGAGCATCATTCCTATTCCAGAATCATCGGCGCTGATACGAGCACGTTTCACTGGTCTATGGTCGTCTTCATAATCGTCTTGTCCACGATATTCCAGTACTTGCGACGGTAGCTTCGTGAATTTAGATTTGCCTTTTTCCAAAGCCTTGAGTGTGTTGGTCTTCTCATTTCTCTCATCGCCCGGTTCGTCCTCGCTACCCTCATCTACTTCATACCCGACCAGCCCTCGTTCCCTAGCCAAAAGTGCCTTCCTTTCCTTTCTGGTCAAAATAATTTCGCATTTCGCAATTTCCTCGCTGAAGTCGTCCATGGTCTCATTCCACTCACTGCATCCTCTCCAACGGTGTTCATCACCGAAACCACACCCTTGAGCTCTCACGTCACCCTCGGCATACACCTTCAACAGGGTATTAGCTTCATTTTTCACAACTTCTTCGACGTCAAGATCATTCTGTAGTAACCCAGCGTGTACCGGAATTGGCATTGTATATGTGAATGGTCTGACGAGCAGATCAGTGGATACATGTTGAAATTGACATGGCACGAGAAGCCGACATACACCCAAGACAACCCAACCCGAAGTGGCGCCATTCCCTTGGTGTTCTTCAAAAATCGTAGCAGGGACATCGTTTTCCCTGCTTTTACATCACGCTCATCACACTGATTTGAGTTGTGGCGTCCAATAACGTAATCTGAATATCCTCGAACACGTCGTTCAATGCCAGCATTTGGATCAGGCAACACAGGAACTGCAAAATCATTCTCTGAAGACTGAACAACTATGAAAAAGTAGAACGGACCTTGCATCAATTTTGGCGCCAAGCCATTCTTCTCCCTGACCCTCTTCATCTCCTTTTCAATAAGGGGTTCATCTCTGATCAATGCCTTTGGATCCGGTAATTCTCGAGGAAGCGGTGGGCCGAGTCGTCCTTCTCCTGGACAGGACAAATCCATATACAGACCACGTATTTCGTTGTCCTCTGTTGTTGCGCTTCCACCAAAAGCGGACGCGGTTGAGGCTTGACCGCATACGGAGTCCAAATGCGGTTCCGATATCTTTGAAAACAGCTCCTCTTGACCTTTTCTCTGGCTCGAGTTTAAACCTTTACAGACTCCACGAGGAAAAGTCGACATCTTGTCATGTAATAGGGGATGCAGATCAGATTTCGACATAGTTTCAGAATCTGGGTCTGAAGGCTTGAGCAATGGTACAAGAAAAGCGCCGAGGCTGGGGAAAAAGTTAATCCACCTGCAACAATATTCAGAGTTGTTCAAGACATACCCTCCAGCTTTTCGAGCCTTATCAACGATCGAGACTCTAGGTGACCCCAGACTCCCTCCAATGCGCCTGTTCCTCGGTATTTGAACTTCGTCTACACGAACGTAACTTGACAACAACGGCAGGAAAGAAAGAGGGAAACAGACCGAGTTTTGATTTCTCTACATCCTCCACGAGATTCATGGCGTCTACGACACTCGTATCAGGAGAAGATGGGAACATGTCTGCAAGTTCATCGAACTCGTCGCCAACAGAGGACACGCTTGATGGGGATGAGACCACGTACGTCTCTACATTTTATAGTCGACTCAAAAATGAAGAACTGGGAAAGAGTTAGGCATGTACTCACGCCACCCATCCACGACAATCATATTGGCTCTTGCTAAATCCATGTCTCCATCCGAATCAAGGACTTTAGACTCTCCCATGACACCAAGGCGTTCAGGCAGCTCAGCATAGGAATGTAGCACTCTACTTTTCACGTCCTGATTGCATCTGTACCGCGCGCTTCTCGCAAAAACTGGAGTTAGAGGAGGTGAATCGGGTGGAGGCGTTGCGGGCGGGGGTGGATCGAAGACGAATCCTCGTGGCAGGTATGCGCGGCGATAGTCTTTCTTGATGTCATTGGGCGTGGCAAGCTGTGGACGACACATGGTTGCAACTGACTGCAGATAGGCACGTACAGCAGCATGGTCTGCTGCTTTGAGGTTGAACACCACGTCACTGCCAACGATAGATCAATACATGAAAAACTTTGAGCATATATGCACTCACAGAACCTGGTTAAAATTGACCTGAGGTTCTTGTACTGGTTCAATATTGACGGACTTGAATGCAATTGGTTTTGAAGTCATGAAACGTGAAAACGAGCCAAAGTCAACTTTCTGCATTGCTGGAGCTCGATGAGCACCGCTTGACTTGCCCAGGACAGGGGTCTCGCGAACTGCACGACGCGTCAGAATAGTTTCGACGCGGCCAAACGCGTCATTCTGAAACTCGTCCCAAGCATCTTTACCCCATGAAAAGCACTCTGACTTTGTCTGTCCTTTCGGTAGAGCAATGGAGTTCCTGAGGAGCTGGAGCGCATCCTGTGTAGTCGCGAACTTTTCGTGCAAAGGAGGTAAGCTGTCGAGGTTATGAATGCGCGCAAGCGTAGAATAAGGATCAGATGGGAGTGTCAGTGATGCGGGATCATATTCAGGGACCTGTTCCAAGGATACCAGCTATATATGATGAAATGGTGATTTAGCAGGGGCCTCAGGTCGTTTGTTTGGACTAGCCTCGGCCACAGCTGCTTCAGTAAACTGGACATAGTCTGTCGTGATATGGCATTGGACATAGTCGAGCAGGAGATGGCGGACATGAGCTGATAGTTGGGCCTCCATGTTGGCTGGAGAAGACAAGACGCGCACGTGGAGTGGCGGGCCGGTGTCCTGTCACATTGTCTCAAGCGCTCATGCGCCAGTGGAGCTTGGATCTGATGAAAGAGTTATAGTTGATTGACCCTCCACACCTGACATGCGCTGGATCGTACGACAACTCCATGGATTTACAGCCGGACTATCCACAAGCGAGGATGAACCCCAAAAACTGACGGGGTGATCGGCGGACGGGAGAAGGAACAGGCCGTGCAAATATAATCTCGGTGGAGCCCTCAGTCGTCTCTTTCTAAACTGATTCCTACCAGGAAACCATCATTGCAAAAACTGGAACTGCATTCTGGTCATACCCAGAATGCCTTCCGATTCTCCTCTTGCGCCTGACCGCTCACCGCGTCTGCGGCACAACCTTTCCGCAGAGTTGTTTTCTACGTCGGCTGAAGAGCTAGCCCTTACTTCTCCTCCGTATCGACCCGTGGCCAGTACCTCTAACCTTCACGAAGACTTGCCACCTAGCCCTGCCTACTATCCATCGGCAGCTCACCCTATGCCCGTGGAGGAGAAGAGAAGATCGCTTTCCATCGAACCCGAGCCTTCTTATCAAGTCCGAACACCACGTCCCACGGTCCATTATGGGGATGACCATGGAAATGTCAAAGCCCCCGTCTATAGACGGGAAAATACTCTCGACCTTATCTCATCGAGAGTGTCAATTATGACAACAGATGACGAGGAATCCGAAGACTACGATTGGTCCGGAGAGGAAGATCTTGTTGAGGAGGAAACGAAATTTGAAGGACGAATGGGAGGTAGGAAGTCGAAAGCAAAGGGCTGGGGCCTAAGAAGGTAAACAATCCTGCTTCAGCTTTCAATTTCTATTCATATGTCGCAGGATCATGTCACTCTTGTTTTCCTCCCTCATCGGTTCTACTTTCTTCGCCGCCGTCCTTGTTGTGCCGGGTGTTCTTGTCCAGATATACTGGTATAAGCCAAATCCAACGGAACATCGACTATACGTAAAAGATAACGTCCAAGCATGGCTGTTCTGGGCCGCGTCAAACCTAGTGATCTCTTGGTACCTTGCGATGATTGTCGACGTTATCCCTGTCATCGTGCAATACTTTCTCGACGTCGCATGGGGTTACGTTTCCGAGTATGTTAAGACAAGAATTGAGGTATACGATTCTTTAAAAAACGACATTAAACCACTCCTCTATGCAGCCAGTGCCTGGGTCAGTTGGACCGTTATTTTCGAAGACATATATCGTCTATACAACCCAGGTGACCCCAGTAAGAGCCGAGCTGGATATACAGAACGTGTACGTGTCTTAAGATATTCAGCTGGCAGAATTGTATCAAACCGTCGTCATCCAGCTACAAGAAGTCGTCCAATTCGTATTCTTTTTGGCCCTCGTAATTTGTGCCAAGGAGTTGTTGTCTCACACAATTGGTCAGCACAACATGTCTGCAAAATCAAGAAACCAATGTTCACCTTTTTTCAGCCTTTCTCTTCCACAGAACAGCATACAAAGATCGCATTACATCTGTGCAAGAGGCCCTTGATGTTATTGATATCCTAAGACAATATCGCCCTAAGAAAAAATCATCGGGTACTCGAACACCGGTCCTCGGAAACATCTCTTCTCCTCTCAGCGACAAAGAGCAGTACCAACTTTTCCACAGTACCGTTCACTCTGCAACACCTCCAGGAACCCCGCCCATGGTGCACTCCAAGCTGCGGAACTCGTTCGTTTTGGAAGACGGAACTGATGCAGATAACGAAGATACGGACTCCACCTTTGTCCATTCATCCGGGAAGAAAAAAGGAAAGAAGAAAGAACGCCTCTCCTGGTTGCCCGGAAGTCAGAAAAACGGTAAAACTCACACTCGCCAGAACACACAGTTGAGCGATCTCCATGACTCCGAGAACGAGATAGAAGTTATACCGTTGCAATCACGACCCTCTTCGCCAAGTAGACAATTATCTAGCAATAGCTCTCCACACCGTTACCCGCCTAACACATCAAGCGCAGATACTCACCGTGCCACGGAATCTGTGACCCTGGCGCAGGCAGCCCAGGTCTTGAAGAATGCCGTGTTACACGATGCGCGTAATCTCAAAGGTAAAAACATTGGTGAAGGCTCAATGGCGTGGAACGTCAGCTCCACACAAGAAGCTAAGGTAATGCCTCTCACTGTAACCTTTCATATGCATTGAAACCCATCTCGCCAGCGCCTCGCTCGCTCGATTTATATGAGGTTCAAGGACCGTGGGCGAAGCTATCTCCTCCCTTCCGACTTCTACCCTGCTTTTCCAGATGAAGAAACTGCCAAAACTGCTTTCCGCGTGTTCGATAAGGATAACAACGGCGACATCTCTCGTGCAGAGATTAAAACATGTTTCGTCAGGGTGTACAAAGAGCGTCGGTTCCTGTCGCGCTCCATGCGTGATGTCGGTGCCGCGCTAAAAACGCTCGACAAGGTTTTGTTGTTCTTTGCCATGGTCATACTTTTCTTTATCAGTCTTAGCGTCTTTGGCGTTAACATAAGCAGCTCGCTGTCGAGTGTGTACTCGCTGGCTATAGCAGCGAGTTTCATTTTCAAAGGGTCGGCAAGTTCGGCCTTCGATGCTATCATGTTTTTGTTCGTCACTCAGTAAGTGTTTGTTTCTTTCCTGGTGCCTGACTCTTTGATTTTTGCGTATGCAGTCCATTCGACACTGGTGATCGCTGTTTTATCGACCGTGGGTGCCATCTCCACAACTCCAGCGGTAAACTGATCTATGGTCATCAGAGGAAATTTTGGTTGTGAAGAAAGTTGGTCTCTTTGCTGTAAGATCTCTTGTCTTGACTTTGAATGGTAGATCTTCAATGAAATTTTCTAGACTGTGTTTGCCCGTTCAGATGGATCGGAAACATATTACTTTAACAGTCAACTCTTCAATAAGTTCATGTCAGTTTTCATAACGTTCTTTTTTGTTTCCTTACACTCTGAAACTCGTTCTAGAACGAACGTACGACGTAGTGGAGTAAGTGTTCATACATCTCCTCTTTGATTCACACTTAGTTGGAACGTTATTAGGACATGTTTGAAAGTCTCACGATGCAGGTTGCCTGGCGCACACCTCTGCAAAAACTCGACACGCTGGAACATCTCATGAACGAATGGCTCGCGACGGAGGAAAACCGCTGGTTTCAACCCTCGACGAGCGTCGTTCTGCAACATATTGAATTCCAACGGTATTTAACGATTACCTTAGGTATTGGACACAACGGGTGCGTCCATCCCCTTCGTCGTCTTCTCTCTGTTCACCAACATGGCCGACCATTTCTTACGTAACCAGTACCTGGCAGTGAGTTGTTTCTTGATGCTTCCGCGGTCAACGCTCAAGGCTGATTGTTAATTTACAGGGTCCGATTGTTTCCCGCAGTTTCAGGAAAAAGGGGAACTGATTTTTGAAAATGGTTGTTTAGGACTGGGATCTCCGCAACAAGAGGAAAACAGCTTTCCATGCTGCAGTGCAATATTATTGCCGCCAATTGGACATTACATGCTACGAATCTCCTATTCCGATCGTGTATGCCGATCCCCAAACAAAAAGATATGAGCCTCTATTCCAAGCGCCACCGGCTTCTGATGCTGCTCCTGTGGAACCATCGATGTCCCTGAACGTTGGAGAGGACCCGAATGAGGAACTGATGAAACCTCTCCTTGGGTTCCTGCCCCCAATGTCAACGCGCTTGCCGGCTCATCTCAAGACTCGGAGAAGCAAAAGCAGAAAGGCAGCTATGCGTGGAGTAGATGCTGACTAATGAATATTTGATGTGTTGTGAAATAAAACAACAGAACATTGCTTATTTGTTTAGAATTTTTTTAAACCAGCAAAGTCAAAGTCCTGAATGCCGGCCTGGTCGCGATTTAGCTTGGCTTGGGGCATTTTTGGAGCACATTCAAGGCCAGAATTATCATCAAAAAACCAAATCTTGTTAAAGTCCATACGATAGGATCTGGGGACAAATACAGGTAAAAAGGAGGCTACATACTAGTGCCTGCAGATTTCATCTCATATCGAAGTATTTGATAGGATCTAATGTGATCTATAACATACTCGTATTGTTGCAGGTCAAGCACCAAATAGGATTACAACTATTATTAAGTTGGTGAGATGATTTCCGTCATGAGTTGTCGACTCGGATGAGCAAGCAAGCGCACCTTAACATGATAACTCGAACATCCGTCTTTGTGTCATGGTTTGTGTCAAGGAAGAGATCAAAAGCGCGACGCGGACGTTTTGGAGGGCTCTAAAGTCTGACCATATGCCGGTAATAGATGGATCACTCATTGCATCACATTGACGGACAGGTTGTCCATCTACATCATGACATTGATCCTGCATGGAGCTTGCAAACACATACAGTAAAGGTTTGATGTGATACAACAACACCATGATTAATGATTATCCGACTGATTGAGGTCGGAAACCCTAGCTTTCGTTTGTTCGGCTTTCTGTCTGTGGTTTCTTCTTAAATTGCAGCGAAGCGGGCTTCGCCTTTATTTCTTCTTCTTCTTCTATTCCAGTCAGGCCTCCGCCTCATTCAAGATATGGCATCCTCAGCTTTGAGAGGGAGCGATAATGTTACGAGTAAGTGAAATGATGTTTTCCATTTTGACATGGTCTAAGCGCCCACCAGGCTCGATGAGTGGACCCTTTGTCCCTGCGGGTGTGAACATTGTTCATGGCACGCACTCGCAGCTTATTGTTTTCCTTGTGCTCAATATATGGCCGTCTCATATTGCTATCCCTCTACTGTTCGCGGTTATATATTTGAGAAAGATCAAACGGCATGGGACATTCATCAATCTTGGTATTACTTTTATCATCGCGGGAATGTGAGTACTGCGATGTGGTGTTTTGAGGACTGCTGATCATGGCTATGGTAGATCTTCTACTCTATTGTAAGCAGCACATTATATCAGCCTGTCGAGGTAGTAAAGAAGACTTTCAAAACTTAGAGCCTATGCCGGGAGAATTACGGGCCCCGAACCGGCTCCAGGCTTGTGCCTTCTGCAAGCATCCCTACTTTACGGTTATCCTCCAATGTTTGTCGGTCTTTCATTTTGACCATCATATCTAATGTACTCTGCTAGGACTTCTGTGGCAGTTTTCGCACTCATCTGTCAAGTATTTCTTGATGTCAGGGCCACATATTACGATAAGTACCAGGAGAAGAACCATCTAGTCAGAAAGTGGGCAGTGTGTACTGCTTCTTAACATTTCCATAGCCTGTATGCTAAACCCCTATAGTTGATGATCTTTCCATATATAGCATATGTCGCTGTGGTTCTAGCCACAGCAATTGTAAGTACTTGTCTCACCATATCTGCATGGTATTCTTAGCCGCGACCACAGGTCGGTGCTGTAAACCCGAGTAACGTGTCTCGAAGTCGCCGTTTCTTCTATTGCTCCGTTGAAGCCGAACCGTTGTAAGTTCATGGTGAAAGTGATACAATCATACTTATTGACTCTAGACGAAGGACAGACTTTTTAACCATTTTTGCCGCTGTAGTACTCCTCAGTTCTGTCTTCATCGAAGGTGAAACACGTTTTGCATTATCTAAAGTATTACTTGACCCGATCCCCTAAGGGTGGCTCCTGTTCATCCTCTACAAATGGTACACAGTTCTGAAATCCAAAGCACTCAGTGTGAAGCAAGCGATGGATTACAGTATGCCGCTACGCGTTATAGCTTTTGGCGGGTATTCAACGATTGCCATAAGGTAGGTCGAACAAAATGCTAGGTTTGCATTAAGAGCTTTATACACGTTAAGCCTGAGCATTCTGTCCATCTGGACCCCAGCAAGTCCGGTTCCTGATTTGATGATCGCGACAGGTGCGTTTAACTATAAGAGTCAGTCATTTGGTGAAATCAATCACATATAGCTCCCTCTGTTTTCTTTCTCTTGTTCGCCACGCAACGAGTAAGCAAGATTGTACCTTTCCGCTGTTCCTACATACAAAGCGCGACTATCTCACAGGATATCATGGATGGGTTACGTTTTTGGCGCAAAAAACCAGCCGAAACAAAATCGGTCGAGATCAAAGTCGTGAAACGAGTTTCGTTTTGCGAAGAGCCAATACGTTTAAATTCCAACGTCGTTGGATGATATCGCGTGCAGTAGCTACGGATAGAATGGTCTTTTAATCAGAACGGTCGATGATTACCCAAAGTTCCTTTTGATACATCCTTTGGAAAAAGGGAGGCAGGCGTATTGACAGCTAGCAAGTCAACAGACTTGAACAATCGAGTCTTCAGGAAAGATAGTTGTACACTGTTACGTACCTTGCTATTATATCAAGAAACATTTGGCTAAGTAGCACCGGATGTTGTGATTGACCGAAAGTTGTTAACACAGAGCAAGTGGCCAAGGTCCGCAAACATGTCAAATAGTAGCACGGGAGTAGAGCCATTGATAGAGCTTGCAATCGCATTGTATAATGAGCATGCCACAAGAGATTTTCATTGACGTACAATGTTTAACAGTTACAGTGTTAATACTTGTGCGTAAGGTTGAAGTGTTGTCACTCGGAACTTGCTCGGAAGTCGGGAGTGCGCGGGTTACAAGGTGTTGACAAGCAACAACAAACACGGCCTCAAATTTCTGAGCCTCGCGTCAGAATTCTGCGACGGGTTGAACAAATGGCTGTGCGTATTTACCTGCCTGGAATGGACTTTCTACGTAATTGACCATATAACTAGGCTCGGTGTACTGGTGTTTTCCGCGCATTGTCGCGTCCTGCCACTTTCACTCGGTACAGAAACAGCAATACTTGCCAGGCCTAGTTCGCTCACGCCAAATAACTGTTCAGGTGCTCGAGAATTGCGACGACTTCGAGGTGCTTAGCCACTGCTGCGGAAGCTACGAAATCTACACCGCCACCCCCGTTAGCATCTACGAGTGATGCTGTTGTGTCGCGCATTGTGGACGATATTTCAGGTCTGACATTGTTGCAGGCCTCCGACCTCGTAGCACAATTGAAGGTGTGTTGTAAATGATATTTCTTCCTGTACACGTACTGACCAAATGCTTCTCAAATCAGTCCCGGTTGAATATCCAAGAAATTGCCATGCCAGCGGCTGCACCTGCAGCAGCACCTGCTGCCGCTGCCGCACCTGAGGAGCCAGAAGCAGTAAGCCTCTTCACACATTCCCGGTTCCTCCTTCCCATTCCCGTATTGAAAACTTCATCATAGGAGAAGCCCAAGGAGAAGACAGTATTTAACGTCAAACTTGAATCTTTTGATGCTGGAGCCAAGCCCAAGATTATTAGAGAGGTCAAAGCTTTGGTGCCCAACCTCACCCTCATAGACGTGCGTGGACGATGTTAATTCCTTCCATCACTCACTTTAACGTATTTTTCAGGCCAAGAAATTCGTCGAATCACTTCCTAAGGTTCTCAAAGAGAACCTACCCAAGGATGAAGCCGAGAAACTACAGAAAACTTTTGAGGCTCTTGGTGCCGTTGTCAAGCTGGACTAGATGTTTGCATTTTTGCTCTTCTGACCATCGTCAGCATACGAAAATATATATTATTTAATTGAGTATTCGATACACTTCCCAAAATTAGAAAGTGGGGATGTAATGTCAAATGCAGAATGCAAAGATGCCATGAATAAAAGCGAGCGTATTTGTTAGTAAACCAAAACCAGATATACCGTTTAATCCTCTGACAAGTATCGGTATTCAAAACGGAAGTCACTCTTCTTCCGTTGGCACCATGAGCCTTCCCAATCAAAGTATACGTACACCCCTTGCTCATATTCTTCTGTGATAGCCTGTGGTTCAGAATGGCGCTGGAACCAAGTGAGGTATTTCACATGAAATCGCCATGATTGACGTTTGAGTTCTTTCGCCGCAAGATATCTGTTGAATAAGTGTTAGCAATATATATTACAGGATGAAGCACGGATGGTTTATTTAAAACATACTGTTGATATGTCCCTGGCAAAAAATAAAAGACGTAAAAGAGAGTCTCCACGTCAAGCTGAGAGAAGATTGCGGGCGTGCTCAATGCAGGATGCGGAGATTGAGGATAGTATGGCGCAGTCTGGAAGGGATTTCTTGGTACATAATACTTCGGCCTATACCAAAAGTATCAGTACAATGATTGGACTAAAAAGAACGAAATTTACTTCTCCGTGTCTTGAGGTTGAGGAACATTTGCATGTCCACCTTCGAGCATTTTGTGCACTTGATCAAGATTTGTCATGCGATTTGCAGCTAAACGTAGTAACCAGGTCAAATCCAAAGAGAATATAATATAATCAGGTAAACAATCCTCACCTTTCTGCTTGACATTCTCAAACGAAACAACGAGGTCTGACAGCGATCCAGGAAACGCCGTCGACGAAGCTCTTTGTTGTTGTTGATTGACCTGCTTAGATGTTGATGGAGGTTGGACGACATGTATTGCCTGTTCGCTCGTGGGCGGCTTGACGCCAGGAGGAAACTGAGGTTGGGATGTTTGTGAAGGAAGAGGGGAGCTTGGAGGAGGCATGTTGAATTGCTGAATTTGCTGGGGTAACGGTGATAGTCCAGAGACTCCCGAAGGCTGTTGGGCTTGGAGAGAAGTAGCGGCCTGTGCTTGATGTGACGATTCTGCGCCCAGATTTTGCTATGAAACAAAAGGAAGCTTTTAGTATAGATCCGGGAGATGAAGGTGAAAACTTACCACAGCGCCAGGTGATTGTGTTGCTGCACGTGGTGGAGTAGAGACAGAGCCTAAGCACATAGTGAACAAGGCCCACTTAGGGTTCATTTGTCGTACCTTTTCGTTGTGGTGACGAAGTTGCTGCGGGCGCACCAACAGAACTAGGCACAACTTCCGAAAGTGCAGGCGACTCCTGTCCCGAGTAAAATGACCCATCCGGCTGGTTTGATGCTGATGCAGAAGATAACATTGGGCTGGTGACCGAAGGATGAGTGAGACTTGGAGATGAAGGCGCTCTTGATTGCTGATCCGCTGGTTGCTGTGTCGACGGCGGAGGCGGGAGAGGTATTGACGGAGCTCCAACCGCTGCTGGTGTACTTGGAGGTGGTATAGTTGACACTTGAGGAGCGGCTGTCGGCGGTCCAGTCATAGGTGCAACTGCAGCTGCCGCAGCAGCTGAATATCGTATCGGAGGCATTGTCGCAGGTGCAATTGGTCTTGGTGGCAGACCAGCTTTGACAATGCTTGACATAGGCTGTTGCGCGAAATTCGGATTCGGGGGCGGTTTAGCTGTGATCAAGTCTCAATCATCGCTTAGGATGACTTAGTTTAAGAGGAAACGCACTATCTACTGATTGTTCTAGTCAAGTGGTGAGAAACTGATGTATGTTCTGAATTAGCCAGATACGTACTTCTCAGCCCTATTGGTACAGATGCTTTCTTCAGGATAGGGCTGTCATCCCGTTTACTACTTGTAACACTCTCCTCATCATGTTTCTTCGAGGGTGTCCGCGGCGGCACGTCTGAGTGCTTTGTTTAGTTGAAGTAACACGTCAACAAACATTTTCACCTTCACTCATCTCGTCTGAATCGTCTGAATCATTATTGTTGTTGTCGTCACCAGCCAAACCAAACTTCTCTTCCTCCTCGTCGAGGTTGAGGTCATCGTAAATACCCTCATCTTCATCGAAATCCTCTTCCTGGACACATCGACGTTTGATTATGTCAACTACCAAAGGACGGCACGCACCGTATTGCTTTCAACAAAATAAGACACATCCTCTTTCAGTCCGAACACCTTCTCTGTTGAGAGCGAGCCGTTATTGAGCAACCGTAACACAATCTCCAGCCTTCCTATATGCCACTTCCGTCGTTCATTCAGACTTTCGAGTTCTTCCAACCGTCCAGCCGCATTTGATCCTGCCTTGTTTCTCTTCTTCCCCGCACCTTGCAGCGATTCGACCTCTGCTTCAGTCGACTCCACTTGCATTTGAAGCTCCTCAACTTGCGCCTGAAGCCATGACATTGCCTCTTCCTTTTCCTGCTCTTTCGGATCAAGTTTCGCGGCTTGAATCAGGCCCTCCTTGGAAAATGCCTTCGTTTTCATCTCCTTTTCGCAAGCCTTGAACTTCTCCATTTGCTGTGCAATGCGAGACCACAGCCATACAATGAGAAACGGATCGGAAATAGAAGGAAATCAGTCAATAACATGAGAAGCCTGTAGTAGTAGATGCAGAGCTCAATCTACACGTGTCCTGAGGTTTTCACGAGGGCACAGCTCATGCAAAAAATGATTTGTAGGATAATGACGTGCGAGACCTACCGTTTCTATTAGCCTGCGATTGTCCAAAAGCGCCGACTTATCCTTAATATCGTTACTCGCAACCCACGTCTTTATCTGGTCTCGTAGCCGCTGAAGCTTTTTTATCTGTGTTTTCAGGTCCAGTTCCAGTTTCTCCTTCTGTGTTTGGTTCGTTGAAGCCTGCATCTTGTCATATATGCTCTCAAAGAGCTCAACGCCTTCGGCGACCTTCTTCAGTGTTCGATCAATCTCGGCTAGAAGACAAATTCATTCAATTATCTGAACAAACGCGGTGCAAACGCACTCTGTAGCTTTCTTGCTGCCATGACTGGCAATAATCGCTTGGTACAAGGAGAGGCAAGGTCGACGATTTCAAGAAGTGACCTAGTGGCCTTGTTTGCTTGCAAAGGTGCTGACATAATAAACCTCAGTATAACGATAAAAACGATAATCTGAGTTTTGGCCTGCATAACGGCATGGTGATATTTTTAAGGGTGGTATGCGCTGGACCTTCAATTTGTGGAGCCATCAAGTGCTTCAAACGACCATGATTACTGATACCGATACTTGGCTTTCTAACTGCATCGTCATTGATATAAGTGCTGCTATCCAAGACATTATCTTACAGGTCTACATCTCGCCTTGTTACCACATTAGTCTCACTCCTCGACAGAATTCAATATCCAGAACTTGATGCCAGCCTAACACTCTTCAAACATAGACTTTGTCTCTGGCAACCCAGTAGGGACATGCCAGGTTCAAAATGCAAAGAGCCTTGGACGGCCTCTCGTTTCCCGATCTTGATGGATACAAGAATGAAGATATAGAAGAAATCTATCTGCGCCTGTTACAGTATCGGAATTCCGAACCCATGTCTTTCCACATCATAATTCATAGCCAGGTTGACGCAAGTGGGTTCTGCCTGGACTCCATGGGTAGTCACTTACAGGCCTTCCTACAGGCCAACAGAGGGGCAAACGTAAGCGTATGAATGAAGACAATAAGACAGGCTATTAAATTTTAAGGAAACAAGGTTTGTGCAGCAGCGTCGTCGAGTCTGGCTGAGCCCAAAAGGTTTAAGCAGATTATAACGTCAGGCAGTCAGAACAACCTAATTTCCTCAACCGGCCATGTGAGTGGAACACAGTTCCTCTCCCTCTATACCACTCTGCTTTTGAGCGCTTCCAAGGCAGATGTAAAAGAGCTCCATCCAGCAGGGCCCTGAAATGTCTTTATATTCTTTCCATCTGTATCGCAGCAGACTGAGCTTTAGAGAGGAGAGTTGCTGGAGCGGAAGTCCTTTGGGAACGCCTGGATTTGCAACTTCAGGAAAAGATTGCCCACGCTGAATACAGCGCACATTGCTTGCTCGGGGCAACGAAACTCCACTATGATTCCAACAGATGTTTTTCATATACTGATGGTTGACATTGGTAAGTTTGCGCTTCTACCAGTCCTCGTTTCTCATGCATGTTACATAGGGTCACAAATTGGTTCCTATGGTACTATTTGGAGTGGACAAAGTATCAGAGTTGAGCCCTTCGAACCTTGTATTAACTATGGAGAAACGGGAACAGAATGAGTTAGCGGCTGCTTTGAACGCGTTACTCGATTCAACTGCCCGCAATCAAGAATTCTGTACTCTGTTCAAGCCACATACTCTTGGAAAGATCATGTTATATGTGCTCAATCTGTGCGTAACGACTTTAATCAGTCTATGTGTCTGTTGGTAATATACGTATTGAAGTAATCGAGTCAGTTACGATGTATCTAGTGACATTGGAAGACGGTACAGACCTCAGTCTGTGCGTAAACGACTCAGGTTGCCCCGATGTCTGATTCCGACTCCTGTATCCACAACTATTCCCCGATCCAGATGTTTCCCTCTCCCCTGCGACAAACACCTCTCACGTGCCCTGCACGTGCATTCGATGCGTACCGCAATCCCCGCGATAAATCCTAACCGAGAATGTCCATTCTTATCATCTTATTCATGACAGCGGTAAAGTAGTCAGCTTCACGTGCGGCCAACGGCTTCAAGATAACAAGTTGATCTGCTACTGTCAGCAATCCTAACTATGAATTGTCAGAATGTGTTTACAAACCAGTACTTGTCCACTGTGCATGATCATCTTGCCAAATTAAAATTGGCAATAAAAACATGTAGGAGGTTCTATCCCCGCATCTACAGACTGGACTGCAATCGTGATGGATAAATCAAATTATCCGTCTCTGTTTGATCCTGAGAGAGAAGGAATGTCGCAAGAAGAGCGAGGCGAAGTAGGAAATGAGGTTCAAGGCATTGTCTGGACAGTGCATGAAGGACATTATGTCTATTTCCAGATACCAATGTGTATTCTTGTTGATCTTGCATCCCTTCAGTCTGATGACGTGACGGCCTTTTTGATTGACTTTGATTGGGTCGGCGCAGCTGGAAATGTCAGATATCTGGCTGACGTGAGACGAGAGTCGAAGGTGGAGGGCTTGATCTGGTACATGTTTAAGAGAAGTTACCAGTGGAGAAGATGTTTATTGTACTTATCAACTTTGGAGTATAAAATAAGAAATAGTATACTGTCAATCGACTAGATATGAAATAAAATTTCGCATGACTCTGACTTTCATCATCATTGAACAAACAAATCTCTTTGAAACTGTAGCATCTATGGTGTCTTAAGTGTGGATATGTTCATATGTTTTGCCACTCATGTAGAGACGCCACAGTTCCGATGGGAGGTGCATTTTCAATGTGAAATGAAACGTGACAGGTCCGTGACCTTGCCAAACTTTCAGATTTCGCAAAGTTGCGCCGAAAACGAAACTTGTACATGTCGATCTGCTTTGATAGGATTCCGAGCTGAGTTTGACATTTTGTCACGCAAATCTCTGTATGAAACTTCTCTTAGCCACTCTCATGGATGGTATGCGCCCAAAATGTGGAATTTTGATGTATTCTATGTCCTCGTGATTATATCTCTCTTTGAGAAGAATATCAAACTTGTATTCATCTGACAAGACACACATATAATGAGATGAAATGGTTGACTTCGATTATTCTCTAGACTATGATTTTTCCTCAAAATATAAAATCTGAGTGAAAAACTCCTAGAGAATAATCGGAGGAGGGATGCAATATGTAAAAGTTATCTCCTGTGCGCATTTCGTGTCAATCGATCGACAGTGCTGTTACTGCGATGACATTAACACGTTCCAAATCAGGACAAGGCCATCTTGTGCTGTTGTACCAGTCCATAACATCTACTAATTACGCTGTACAAACAGAACAGCTATGTCACATTGGGTATGGTATGGCAGGATAGACCTAGTGATACAAACGAGCTAGCTAGAAAAACCGCGAGTTTGAGCCCCTTCGTTGATTTTGTTTATTTGGTTCTTGATTTTTAATGAATTAGATATGGTAGCAATTACATCGCGTTGGCAGACGAAATTTAAGTAGTTCGGGGTGTTGGTAGCATCCAACACCCATGAGGCAAGCTTTGAGTACGGGGCGAGGATGACTTGGTAATTAGACAATATTTCACACATTATATATGACTCGAACACAGAGCAACTGTACAGTACCAGCAGCCACCGACCGGAGTTTGCCGAAGCGTCAGAGAGAGAGAATCGAAATTACGCCGCCCGACCTCGTCCCCTCAAGATCCCTCAAGATGAGGTTCGTAGTTCTCTATGTGCATTTTGTAAACATTTCGCTGACAGGTTCTCTAGTCACCGTAAGGTTCGTTAGGCCTGATTGCCCTTGTTGTCTGCAAAATTTAGGCGTTCACTTTCTAGTACGAAGCCCCCCGCCACGGTAACCTTGGTTTCCTTCCAAGGAAGAGGGCCGCCCGTCACCGTGGAAAGGTCAAGTCTTTCCCCAAGGTATGAAGATCGAGTGTATGGGAAATTATGGAGCAGATCACTGAATTTGTTCGTCCAGGATGATCCCAAGAAGCCTGTGCATTTGACCGCCACCATGGGTTACAAGGCTGGTATGACTCACGTTGTCCGTGACCTCGACCGTCCTGGCTCCAGTGCGTTTTTTCTTCTGAAAAGTGATACAACAATGGTGATGACATCGGTTTCCAGAGATGCATAAACGTGAGGTTGTAGAGGCTGTCACCGTCATCGAAACCCCCCCTCTCATTGTCGTTGGTGTTGTCGGATATGTCGAGACACCCCGTGGCCTCCGCACACTCACTACAGTCTGGGCTTCCCATCTCTCCGATGAGGTTAAGCGTCGCTTCTACAAGAACTGGTACCGCTCGAAGAAGAAGGCTTTCACCCGCTACGCTAAGAAGCACGCTGAAGATGGTGGCAAATCTGTTGCACGCGAGCTTGAACGCATCCGTAAATATTGCACTGTCGTCCGTGTTCTTGCCCACACCCAGATCCGCAAGACTGGCCTCAGCCAGAAGAAGGCCCACCTTATGGAAATCCAGGTCAATGGTGGTTCCGTTGCAGACAAAGTCGAGTTCGCGCATGGCTTGTTCGAGAAACCTGTTGAAGTTGGCTCGGTCTTTGAGCAGGATGAGGTTGTGGATGTTATCGCTGTGACCAAAGGTCATGGATTCGAGGGTGTCACCCACCGTTGGGGTACCAAAAAACTGCCCAGGAAGACACACAAGGGTCTTCGCAAGGTTGCTTGTATCGGTGCATGGCATCCTTCCAGTGTCATGTTTTCTGTTGCCCGTGCTGGACAAAGTACGTTCTTGTTGCATTGATTCTACGAATTCTAATCATTAATGTGTTCTCCTTCAGACGGTTACCACCACCGTACAGAACTCAACAAGAAGATTTACCGCATTGGTTCTGGTGCTGATGAGGCTAATGCATCGACAGAATCTGACATTACCAAGAAAACCATCACACCTCTTGGTGGCTTCCCGCACTACGGTATTGTCAAGAACGACTTCCTGATGCTCAAAGGTTCTGTTCCTGGAACCAAGAAGCGTGTAATCACCATTCGCAAGTCACTCATGGTCCACACTTCTCGCCGTGACTTGGAGAAAGTGCAACTCAAGTTCATTGATACATCGTCGAAGTTCGGAGTACGTGTCTTGATATCGTTAATGTCTATTTTTCTTATCAAGTTTTGCAGCATGGTTCGTTCCAAACTGTCGAAGAAAAGGCCGCGTTTTTGGGAACGCTCAAGGCTCGGGCTTGATTGCAGTTACTGTCTTGTCTTTTTCACTTGTTATCTACTATCATACTATGGCATATGTATTGTACAAATGCATATGTTATGTTCATACACTGAACGTGAATGTCTGATGATGTGATTGAGCGGATGACTGTGATCGAAAGCGTGGGAACTTGAGCCAGTGATTATATTTTTTCAAAGTGTTGAGGATACTGGGGTCAGAATCTGGACGCGTCGTACGACGTTCCCTCCGTCGTTTGGTCCAGCGAAAGTCGCGGTAAGCATGCATTATGAGTGGTTCTTCATCTTTCAAGCAACCTAACTTTGTATTCGCTCAGGATGACTGCTTATGCTGAGAGCGTCCTCGCTGGGATGCTGGCCAGCCCAATCACAGGAATGTCGTGCCATGCTAATTCGAACCATGTCTTCAAAGATGAAGACTGCTCTATTACCCAATCAACTTACCCCTTTACCCAACGGAAGCGCCGTAGAATCATCCACAAGTGGGAGGCCGAAACTCAAGGACAAACGGAGCACGTCAGACGACGGTGTTTCAGAAAAAGGTCACGATCCAAGCTCGATCCAGCCTATAGAATTGCCAGTTGTTGGCATACAAAAAAGAGGGACGACGGCAAAAGACGCAACGAAGTTTGGCAGCCGGATTCCTGGGCAGCCATTTCGCAACGAAGGACTGGATCCTGTTACTTTCGTGCCCTCACGCCCTGCCCGACGGAAACTCCCTCCCGCTTCTGGTCATCATCCTCAAGGGACTGCTCGTCAGGAAGGCTTGAAAAATTCCGAGTTGATACGACGCGTCTCTGGAAACCCCAGACCTATACCCAGTGCCAACATACGGACTCCTGTGCCTCTTGTGCCTCTTCATCTACAAGAACCACACGGAACTGCCTACAAAGATCAGAAATCTTCATGCGGACCTCACGTCAGTCCTCAAACTCCTCCTTTCGCATCGTTCAATGGTTTCCAGACCGTTGCGAAGTCGCGCATCCAAGCTGCCAAATCCAATTCATCCCCTATCGAAACACAAGAGGAAGAATACATTACCGGAGAATCTCCTCGTCATGTGGGCCGTACGTGGCGACCTCTTCCTGTTAAGCCACTTGGCGTGCCCCCATTACTAGGTCCATTAAACCAGAATGACCAGGTTAGGCGCTCTTGGATTATTCTTTTCGAAACTACCTCCACCGATGACGCGTGGAACGCCTACACGACACTCAATGAATATAATGTACCCGTGCGCCTTTCTGCTCTGCATCGTATGGTGCGGCTAGTCGCTCGAGATCGTCCCAGGGCATCTACCGAGTATACTCGCTTGTTGGAGATTGTTCAGCGAATTAGGTCTGCCGGTGGGAAGGTGTATCTACACGAGTGGAATGTCCTCATTGATGCTGCAAGCCGTGGTTGGCGGAAGACTACAGTCAGGCATTATGAGATGGCCCTTAGTTTCTTCCATGACATGACGAAGGGCCGTGCGCCGGGAACTACGCTTGCGCTGGATTTAAGGTGTGACATCGAGGACGAGAAAACGGCAGAGTCCGTGGAACCGGATATCTATACTTTTACGACGTTACTTGGGATTGCTGCGAGGACAAAGGACCCAAGGTGTATGCGCCATGCGAGGATTTTGTTGGAACGTTCTGGAATATCTCCTAACAGGTTTACTCATCTTGCATTGATGCCATATTTTGCCGCCACAAATCAGCCTGGAGCGGTTCGTTCGACGCTGTTAAAACTCGAGAGAGAGGGGATGGAGTTGGGTTTGGACGGAATCAACGCGCTTATGTGGGCATACAGCAAGAATCGACGCCTAGATGTTGTCACAATGATCTATCGGTTGCTTAAGCACAATCTCACTCCGGATTTTAACGAGAGTGAAGAAGAAATCAATCTCTTGGAAGAATACCGCTGCCAGTTAAGGACGGAAGAATTTATTGTGGTGCCGGACTACCTCGTTCCTAACGAGGTCACATATGTCACCATCATCCAAATCATGGCCTATCATGGGCACCTTTCCGGTGCGCTGACGATTTTTGCGGATATGTTGAGCGCCCCGAACACTGAACGTGGGGCTTCTCCTATCCGCGATGCCGATGGCATGCTCAAACCCTCTCTCTACCGACCTACCGCCCCCATCTTTCGTGCACTATTTCTTGGTTTTCGCCGTCATGCAAAGCCTTCTACAGATGGGCCTGTGGCTCAGCTGAAAGGAGA
>QLON01007375.1:0-13161 GCA_003313675.1 Termitomyces heimii
GCCAGCAATAGGTCTTAGTATCAGCATTGTGTTGCTGGTAATGGCAGAGGTAGCAGCATCAACTTATATATTTTGTTAGTTGTTAGCTGAATCATGGACTCCATACTCAAGGATATAGTGTATAATATACCATGGACTCTATTGAATAACATGAATTGTAAATGTAGAAAAAGCCTGAGTAGATAGCAGTGATGATTACAACATGAGGGGTGATAGCATCCAAAGATGTACTGTTGAGTTTTGATCCACAACCACAGGTGCAGAAAGATGTGCAGAGGAGAGTTATCTGCTGCAACATAGTCATAGCACAGTGATGATAAATTGATTTATTGATCCAGAGTTCACGAAAAAAAACAATGTCTGATTTGATAAGTACATCTTGTGAAGTAGAAGTAAATCGTACCTCAAGTTCATGAACAAAAGAATGTCCGAACTCTAGATGTTGAACAACCTATATACTACTAATTCTTTGTCGTAGACACAAAACGTAAGTAACATATTTTGTGATGTAAGTATGACAAGTATGACAATGGAATGGGTTATGACAATGTTCTGATAATCATGCTGACCACTAAGGCTAAACAGCGATTCCTTCAACATTATCCAAGCAAACGTGGGCATGGGGAGATGTTTGATGGGGGACGTTGCCTTAGATATCTGAAGTGATGAGCGGAAGAATGCGAGGTGTTCATGGCGGTGATTAAATGGAGGGGGAGGGGAACGTAACTTGCAGAACAGTGTCTAATAATAACGTTCACTAGGATGGAGAACAGTTGGTAATTATTCAGTGGTTTTTGATTCTAGAGGGGAGGACTTAACTGGCTAGTTAGCCCGTCATGTCGTGAGGATCAGGTGAGGCTTTCAGTTCTTCGCAAGGGATGACTCCAAGAACTTTTTTCAAGTTCACGCGCTAACTACCAAACTCTCCTCACATTCAGCCACGTTGCAAATTCAGCCTACAGAGAGTAGAATCCTGTCCAATCGCGGCTCTCCTTCGATCATAAGGAGTTCTGGTCTGCGCCGAATTTTCGGCCTTCTTCCTCTTCTATCGTCTCATGATTCAGTTTCAAATTATGCAAAAACTGTTCGCACTCACGGCTTTCTTCATCTTTAGATATCACGTGCTGCCGATTGAAATTCTTGCGGTGAGGGCATGTACCTCTTTGATGCGAAGTACTTAATTGTTCTTCGCCCTAAGCGGGAACAGCAGAGTCAAAGATGAAGAGATGCACTCGTTTACTCCGCAGCGGCGACAGTAGCACGAGCTGGCGGTGAATCCTGTGACATACAGTGCTCCTTGTCAAGGAAGAAGAGCTGAATTTTACCAACCAGAAACGGAGAGCAGTTGATCAGCATCTACGATACGGGACATATCACAATCTGATTGATCCTCACTAATACCAGGCTGTACCCTTGATGTACTTCCCGAAGGTTGGCAATGATTGTATTGCTTCTCAACCCGTGATCGCTATGTGTGAGCCGGAGAGCCTGCGGCATGGTTCGTTCCGCCGGCTTTCCTGCACAAGATCGCAATGAAATCAAAAAACGTTAAACACAGATTTCAAGGTTCTGTTCATTCTGTTCGAAAGCCTTTATCATGTGCCCACACTCTTCAAGTGTACCGCCGGCTTTTCCCGCCCGGGATTCGACGGCATGCATTGTCCATTTCTTCTGGTTCTGCTTGATCTTTCTGGCTAGAAAGTTATGTAGTCCTGCAGAGGCCTAGCCTAGGGTAACATCTCCTGGGTCCCTGATGCTCCGCAGACTTTTAGATTCCTCCCCTCGCCACAAGCTTCAAGACCGAAAATAGAGTTTTGTGACGATATTATCAAGGTTCTGTTCATAGGTTTACGGCATGCTTTCCGGCGGGCTTTCCTTCGCGAGAATCTCAAAGGCAACGCGGAAAATCAAGACCCTAAGGTGCTGTCACCTACGCCGTACTTCGTTTAACTTTTGATACTTCTGTGAGTTCTTCCTGTTCAGGAACAAAACTTAGACGTCAACTCCACATAATATGTACATTCTATGTTAGCTTCTGTGGACATCAATTGAGCAGTTTGCTATGTCTACCAGGCCATTCTCGCTACTATCACGATCATCGTCCACCAATACTCCAACTTGTAGCATTATAAGGTCAAACCACTTGTGTGGATGCGATTGTATGATACTCTCTCGTACGCACTCAAAGTTCTCTTGTTGTAATGTAACTCATATCAACCAGGTTCATTTTGTATCTCCGTACAAACGAACGAGGTTTTTGTATCAAGCGAGAATTAGCATTCAGATGATATCAACACTGCGCTGATACATGTTCTTGGACTTATGCTGTTACATTCAGTGCTAGGTATCTCGAATTCATTCTAGGCATGAATTCTCCACTGACTTAAGTTGTGCGACGTCCTAGGATAAGTTTAGTCCTTCTGTGTATATGATCGCATCGTTTTGATGCAGTTCGTTCGGGAAATTCCTACAGTTATACTTGGTATCTTCGGTGGCAGCGGTTCACAGTCCCATCATTTTCTCCGAAACTTCAATAAAATTACTTGGAAAACGCCTCATGAGGTCAAGGGAGTTGTGCCAAACAGAGCTGCTGATCAAGGTGGGATATTCAACCAACTGATCCGGCTTCTTCCTTCACCTGCCGACGTTCCTCCCATGTTCTTAGATGCTGTGATATTTATCAGCATTTCTTCCTAGCGAAAATGCTCAAAGATAAACCATTGTTTTCATGATTGACTGAAGCACAAGGACAAGCAGACCTTCTTTGTTGAAGTTTCATGTTCAAATTTTCAATCTTTTTTCGGCCTCAGGATCTATAATGTACTTTTGTAGTGCCGAATTCATTGGTTGGAAATCCTGTCCTGATCTGTGCATCAAAATCTGAAAACTATCTCGTGGCTTGTTGGAAATTTACCAAGTCACACATGGTATTCACCAAAGGACATGAGATTGATGCGATTGCAATGAGATAAAACCATGTTAGAACTAAAGTAGGGCAGTAATATGTAGACCGTCGTCTACACCTAGATAAGTACACGGTAAGTGATAATCTAGGTACGTTATTGTGATTAGTATGGTGTCCGTGTATATTACTTCAGTAGTGTATAAACAGAACTGAGGGTACTCGCGCTTGTCCATGCCGCTATAAGCTACTTGGACAAAGCAACGGTGGCAAGACATTGGCCCTGACAATGGTGCATGGTACGCTTCACACCGTCACATCCCAACAAACTATAGTAGCACTTTTGGTGATAGTAGACATTTCTGGGAAAACACGGTAGAAACAGGTTATAGAACTCCTAATCAGTATTTCTTCAGAAACATCTGTTAGAAGTAATATAATCTATTTTTAACAAGTGTTTCTCCAGAATTCTCTACAATCACCCGAAGTGACTGCCTATTTACAATTGCTGTAGATCATGTGTATCATGTGTATGAGAAGGTAGATGTTCTACGTTTCTTTTCCCGTAGGTTGTTGTTGATCATCCGGGAAACTTCAGTGTGGAGATGGCACTTTGCGCGTCAACAATGTGATCTGAAACTATATGAACTATATATTGTCTCCTTGAATGTCTGAATATACGGAAGACATACCTTCTATATGTCCAACATGAGAACATCCACCGTAGCTCTTTGTTCTCTCTTCTTCATTCGAGCCGCCCTCTGTGCTACCTATTCTTTGAGCGACACCATTATTGGGTCAGGCTTTCTGAGTAATTTCAATTTCGAAGCAATCGCGGATCCGACGCATGGTCGAGTGTATAACGTGTTTTTCTATCCGTTGTATTCCTATTGATACATAGCTTTTCAGGAACTATGTTAATGCAGCAACAGCTGCCAGAAACAACCTTACATTTGCTTCATCAAACACGTCCATTCTTAGGGCTGATCATACAGCTGTACTCAATGCCAGCGGTCCAGGGAGAAATTCTGTGCGAATCAGATCGAATAAAGTGTATACAACGCATGTTGCTCTGTACGTTTTCCATCAGCTGATTAGCTGTAATCTTGTCGCTGATATTTGACTACTAAGCTTCAACATACGACATATGCCTCAAGGCTGTGGGTAGGTCGATTCATACCATCTTGCGGATTCTCATAAATTTACTTCTTCTGAGTACCTGGCCTGCACTATGGGAAACTGACGAAGCTAATTGGCCTAATGGCGTAGCTCTTTTTCAAGATTTCTCAATCCCTCGATCTCACCTTTACTCAGGGTGAAATTGATATCGTAGAAGGAGTCAACGATCAAGGGCCCAACACCATTACGCTGCATACTAGCCCAGGTACGGTTCGCTTGGGCTCAATAGATGCATATTTTTTCTTATTTTCAACCAATGCAAGGTTGCACTATGCCTGTTTCGCGCGACCAAACGGGGTTAGTTTCAGCTGATTATTAATCGGCTTCAATTATGTACAGGTTATTAATAGAACTTCCCTTCAACTCGATTGCAACACCGCGGTCAACGGCAACGCGGGTTGCGGTGTTCGAGCGCCCACGGCTGTAAGTTATGGCCCCACTTTCAACAATAATGAGGGTGGTTGGTACGCACTTCATTACCAAGTCAGAACGTCAAGACAGGTTTTGATGAGAGTATTTGTGGGTAGGTATGCCGTCGAAAGAACTAACACATATATCAAAGTATGGTTCTGGGCACGAAATGATGCCAATGTTCCCACTGGGGTCAGGAACGGTGCTTCTTCAGTTGATACTAGTAATTGGGTCAGCGATTGAAAATGTAGAAGTATTATCCGCGCTACATAGATGTGTGTAGGGGACTCCGACGGCGTACTTCCCGAATACCGGCTGCGACTTTACATCCCACTTCTACGCGAATAATATCATCATAAACCTGACGTTCTGTGAGTTATCTTCCATTGGCCGCGACATACACTTTGACGTTCTGGACGCCAGGTGGAGACTGGGCCGGAAACGTCTATAGCTCTTCAGGATGTCCTTCCACTTGTGTCGGTCAGGTTGTTTGACAAACACAGATCTACTTGTGTGCCTGACATTTTCTAGACTATGTAAACAACAATCCGTTGGCTTTTGTCAACGCCTACTTCGATTTCGCATCTCTCCTGGTTTACACCTAGGAACGACTACTCCGATCATGACCGCTCGTGTAACATCATAGCGTGTTTTTAACAACACAGCCATATTGTAATTTTGCAATTGATAGTTCCTGCCGAATAGTGATCGTAAATTCTCAGTGGATGGTCTTAAGGGACTGGAAGAGGTCATTGGCGGCTAAAAATCATCGATGATCGTGCTCAAACTTGGACCTGGTCGACAAAATGGGCAAAATTTCTGCACATACTCACAAATGTCATGTGCCGAAGCAGAATGAGGTTCACTCCTTATCGCATGTAATCTAAATCAGGTATGTGAGAGATAGAACGTTCTCATGTATGATGTTATCTTCCACGTTGTACATCACGGATTTGACCTCAATTTTGAATGAGCATTCCAGACCTACATCTGTTCTAAAACATCCAAACAGACCTCTTCTGGCGAACACGTCTAGAAAAGCCTCGACTTTACCCTCTAGTCACGCTTACGGTGCAAGTTTTGGTGATACTCCGCCCCCTATACACTATCAACACAGCCTCATCTTGATACTTGCATTACAAAGTCTGACGCATTTGAAAATCAATGGTGCCGCCAAATATATGTCATATGGTGACCGGGCGCCGAACTTTGGCGACTTATGCCAAAGCGGAGACTCCTGTGGGTGGCCGTGATTCCTTTATTGCTCTTTATTTGGCTCACAAGAAAAGTCGACCTTCATTCAAAGATTTTGGATCAATTTGGCCGAAGCCCAGATTATATGATTCTAGCTCTTTCAAGGGATTTTCATGGGTTCCCTGTGGCATAAAAGACCCTGCTCTGGTGGTTTCTCGGTCGTGATTGCGATCTTTTGTCAACACCCGAGAAATAATTCACGCTTGTCATCGGTTAAATGTGCACGACTCATCATGGGATAGACTGGCGTAACACGAAAAGCATCCAGACTTGTAACTATCTTGAAACAAATGTCGTAATGACTCCTCGGGAAGAGATCTATCATGGTATCGCCTTTAAGCGGAAGCATGTCCAGGAATGAAGCGTCCCTGAATCGAAGATCGAAGACATGCCAAATTTGAGTTGAGTGAATCTCTCACAAGCTCAACATACATACGGCAACAAGTGACGAACCTAGCTTCTTTTTCCGTAAGCTTCCTGCTATTGTCCAATCACTTCGGGGATTCTGTATTTCTCCTAACCCCTCCTGGCACAGAGAAAAGTTGCTCGTGATGCTTTGCATTATGGGAGACTTTAAATCCATCAATGTTGACTATTATGGAACATTTCTTGTCTAGGCGGCAAAAGATGGAAGTGACCCTCGATCTCGACCAAAAGTCGTGCCAATCTGCTATCTCACGTGCTAAGATCTCGACTGACAGCCTTTCGTTGGACCAGCATGCATTTATGAGGCGTTCATGTGAGATCTGGGTAATAACAACCCACCGAATCCCCCACCATGACTGCACCGCACTACGCCAAATTCGATAACGCCATCACGCGGGGTGTCAGAACCTCTAGAAACTTCCACCCCGAGTTCTCATTCCCCGACGCAGATGTAATCCTCCGGTCCACTGAGGGCACGCTATACCGTATCCATTCATACACTCTCTGCACGACATCAGGCTTTTTCAACACAATGTTCAGTTTGCCACAACCACCAAGGTGTAAAGAGGCTCAGGATAAGAATCGTTCGGGGCGGGTGTACGGAAGTGGCGAGCCGGAAGAGATTCCTATATATGAATCAGACTTCGTGCTTGAACGACTTCTTCCACTTCTATGCAGTATCCCAATTCCATCGTGGGAGTCTTTTGATGAGGTGGATCGTGTCATCACAGCAGCAGAGAAATGGGATACACCTGGACCAATTGCTAGCATTCGCGCCGCCATAACATGTCCAGAACTCCTTGCTTCAGATCCCCTGCGGATATACGTCCTCGCCAAACATTTCGAGTGGAAGGAGGAGGCTAAGCTGGCAGCCACTCAAACACTCAAATTAGACTTGAATGATCCCATACATGCCCAGACTCTGGAAAAATTGTCTTCAAGAGACCTTTTATCCCTTCTGAACCTTCATCGCAAGCGCCGTGACATGTTCAAGAAACTCTTAGACAGTCCAGAGCGATTTACCGCAGGAAATAGGTATGTGCTCGAATGTTATTATCATGTTTGAGTCTGAGTTCTTTGGCAGTTTTCCATATCATTGCACTCGCTGTGGTGTAACACAGCTTGATAACTACACTTGGAGAGAGTTTAAAAATGCCATGTTCGCAGAGTTTGATAGGCGACCATTAGGAGACACGTTAGGTGTCAACGTTGGCCAATCAGCAGACTGGCCAGAAGCAAAAGCTTGCTGGGAGGCAAGGTGTACGAAGGCAGGATGCGATGGGTTGAATTACGACCGAGTCGCGACGCTGAGACAGATCAGGAACTGCATCGACGTGTTGCCCAGCACAATTGAGGACTAATTGTCGGAGAATTGTTCGCCTGGCATATCATCGCCATTCGATTGCCAAATATAGTCATCGGCTGAGCAGTGTTTCAAGTACTTTTCGAAATACTATCCCTCTCAGATGTGGATCTTATGAAGATTGTGTAGCAGTGAAGCATAGTAGAAGTCGCATCGCTAGAGATGGCGCGGACTGGAAAATTTACGAAATCTCATAACGTAATTTGCAGCAAGCTCCGATGGTATTGCAGCAGATGCCAAATGTCTCCACGCCAATTGCGGGCAGTGACTGAATGTCGGTAATTTGACTTGATAGAATTATGTAATTGATTTCCATCAGCAATGAATTATGAAGTCGTTATGTGCAATACACAGCTGAACTGGCGATTTTTCGCCCAAGTGACCACCAGCAAGTGTATTGTGAACGAAGTCGGAACTTCGTTGGTTGCCCCAGTCAGTATTTGACCGAAAATGAACCATTCATCAACCTCGGCAAAGTGCCCGAATCCAGTGTAACTCGCAGGGTAGAGCAACTTCATAAGATTTTCGGAAGGGGCCGAGCTAATCATCATCGTTGAGTCGGGTTTTAGATGGACGTCGATTTCCAATTTCGCGCCCTTTCATTCTTGTTCGGTATTTCAAATTTACCTCCTTCTACTATGGCCGATGTTCAGTTCAACACCAGTAATCGCACCCAAAAGGTTCACTCTTCCTTTGATTCCAAGGAATCCAACATCACACTCTACTCGGTCGAAGGCACACTCTTCCGCGTTCCGTCATTTGTTTTGCGAAGTACCACAGGATACTTTCGTGCTGTTCTGCCCCCTCCTCCATCTTTCGGGCAGTCAATCAGCGGCCAGGGGCAAACTACAGACCCGATCATAGTGGATGAGAAGGATGCCGTCCTGGAAAGGTTCCTTCGTCTCATTAGTGGACTAGAGACGCCGTCATGGGGGTCATTCGACGAGTTGGATGCAGTGATGTCGCTCGCAGAGAAGTGGGATGCAAAAGGTCCCATGTGTCTCATACGAACGGCGGTGACAGCGCCAAAATTCCTTGAGGAACCTCTTCGATTATACGTCATGGCGACAAGATTTCATTGGGAACGCGAAGCCAAGCTTGCATCCACCCATACTTTAAAGCTATCCATATACGATGTAGAGCACGCAGAGCAGCTCCAGAGGCTTTCAGCCAAAAGTTTGCTGGCGCTCTTGAAATTTCATCGTCGTCGGAGGGATCTGTTTATATCATTCCTCAACACTGCAGAGGCTTTCAACGCGGGGAACGACCCAGATCGACGCTGCTCTGGGTGTGGAGAAAAGGTGAACAATCACACTTGGCGAGAGCTCAAAGCAAGGATGTTCCTCGAGATGGACCAACGTCCACTAGGTGACACTCTGTTGAGTTTGGATATGGAAGAGTGGCAGGAGTCTATAGCATGCTGGAGCGCAAGATGTTGCAACGAAGAGTGCAGAATGCCACATTATGATAGGTCGGCTACATTGCACGCTATTCAGGATAATCTGGAGAAGCTTCCTTTGACGATATAGACAACAGAGTTTGGAATTCGACTTTGCCGAGCCATTCCGTGAAATTCATTTTCTTTGCGCATGTAATCTATGTCTATAGTGGCTTAGCTTTGTCTACGTGAGAGAATGTAGAAAGATGGATGTTCGTGGACACGATACAGAACTGGAATAACCTTCATGACCATGTTTGGTTGCTTAGATAGAAGCACAATTGGTGGTCTCGGTCTCGCGAGAAGAACTGGTCTATGTACCCTTTGTTGCAAAACTAGAGACTCTAACCAATGACTAGTGCTTTGTATACTGTGGGTAGGGTCGAACTTGGTAAGTAGCTCAAGGGTATAGGAAAAGAAATCAAGGAGTGACGGAAGTCACCGTTCGCACGATCGACAGAATTTTTTCGATCAAACCACCATCATGTCTGAAGACGAGGCAGATCTTTCTCTTGATAATATGTTTACAGTTAGTCACACAATATACTGAAATTAAAACATGTTCCAATGGCGACTCAGGAACCACCTCGACCTCCAACACCGGAACCCACTGTTGTCGTATACCCTCGAGAACCTGGTCGTCGTAAATGGACTGGTGATTGGGAGGAAATTCATATCAGACTTGTCGGAACTCATCCTCTATGGGGAAATTATTTGTGCGTGAGCTTTATCAGCAGCGTTCTGCAGCATGATTGTCAAAAGCACTTAGATGGAACGCAGCTCGCGCATTCGCTTCCTACTTGGACGAATACCAGGAACTTCATAGGGATAAATACATCCTTGAACTTGGCGCAGGCGGTGCTCTTCCGAGTATTCTCGCCGCAAAAACTGGTGCACGGAAGGTTCGTTGTCGAAAGAAGGCATAGTATTTGACTGCAGACAACTTATTCCCACCCGACAGGTGGTTATCACTGACTACCCTGATGACGACCTTGTAAACAACATCATTCATAATGTTGAAACCAACATCATAGCATCAAATCGTGATCGTGTCTCTATTCAAGTACGTTCTTCCTTTGCCATAAAAAAAAAGGAAATTCTCCCTGAAGTATGTTTCAGGGCTACATTTGGGGACGAGCTGTTGAACCTCTGTTGGAAGTGATCTCAACTACGACTACAAAATCAGTCTTCGACTTGATCATCTTATCTGATTTGATTTTCAACCACTCTCAGGTGGTTCATCTGTTCACTCTTATAATGTCGAAACTCACACTATTCTTAGCATGATGCCCTTTTAACCACATGCGAGCTGGCTCTTTGCCGAGATCCCTCCGACTTGCATTCGATTTCCCCCAATGCGTCTGTGCTCGTTTTTTATTCCCATCATCGTCCACACCTGGCATATCGTGATATGGAATTTTTTAAAAAGGCGCGAGGACGAGGATGGGTATGTGAAGAAATCTTGACACGCCAATTTTCTGTACGTTTTGCTAGTACCGTCTATATCGAGCCTTCTAATTATTCTTCCTTAAGCCCATGTTCCCAAACGATTCTGGTGAGGAATCAGTTAGGGCCACTGTGCACGGGTGGCGATTGACAAGATCCTTACCACCTTTATAAAACATAATTTTCTTACATCACTATATAACCAATTCATAGTATGCAGAAAAAGCATCTCTAGATACATTGTTCAGCCATATATCAAGCATTGCGAACTTGAACCAGCACTTCTTTGGTGAACCCGAACTATAATGTATTTCACACTTATTCCAAGACTGCAAACAATCAGTACCAACCCGACAGGTCACCTTTCCCAGTTATCCCTAGTGAGCATTGTCACTGTCGAAGGGCTTGGAACAATTCTGAAAGTAGGTATAAACATTTTTTGGAGAAATGGATCTATCGGAGGTGCGGGTCTTGAGCATAATTCCAGATGGTCGCATGTCCATGGCAGAATCACACATCAGCACTTTACCACCGAGGGACATTGGCAATAACTCCGCAGCTGACCTACACGTGGTATCAAAGATATGTTACAAATGGAATGTGCAGAAACGCAGAGGAGAAGAAGCAAAAGCATAATCAAAATAATTAAAGGAGATGATGTCTATAGGTTCTAACAATCCGGGAAAGAAAACCATTTGAAATCCGTTATGCCATGGATCCCCGTAGAGACGCCATCGAACTCGATATCGATCAAGCCTTCGTTGGCCTGAACCTAGAGCGCTGATTTCCCCAAATGAATAGGATATTGTAGGACTCCGCGGCATAATAGAAGGCAGAAGGGTGGACGCCGAGCAAACTCAACCCGCGACAGATCAGTGCACTTATTAAGACTACTGGAGATAATCATGAGAGGGTGCTGTTTACGAAGCCCGAACAAAGCAAAGAAGGCGCGTGGGTGCGTCATAAGACGCATCTTAATCGTTCGATTCAGAAAATGCCCTTCGAGAAGCAGCGATGGTAAACTGCATCGTAGCCATCATGCCCGGAACATCCAAGGGAAACAAAGAGGGACATTATGTAGAAAAGCGCTGCTTAGAAGTAGGAATCATAATAGTAGGTCTTTCCTTAGGCGATGAATCTTAATGGTCAATCACTTGCTATTCATCTCGTCATTAGAGATAGAGAGGAAGCGGAAGAAGCTGGGGTATAGATGACGACCGTGGAGTTATGGCGGTGAAGATGTCTCCACTGGGAGTTCCCTGCTTTTTCTTTCTAAACGATAACTGAAATGTGTGTTAGGATTCAGCATAACATGTTCTCTGTTGAGACAATGAACTTCCTAGTCTCTTACGCAAAATTGTCAATGAGAAGATGAGGAAATAAAGCTAACGTGCTCACCTCCAAAAAGTTTTTGCCGAGACGTTTGGTGTCGAGAGCGGGATGGAGGATCTGTCAATCTCGATCCAGGTCCAGACCATCGGGTCGCCCCAAATAAATCCCGAGAGCCGAGGATGTACAAGTCGCCTCCCTCTTAACCCATAGGGGGTATAATCCATAATTGATCAATCTCTTATAACCCATTGTTAGGAGGCGACTCTCAGCTGTGGCGGCGGCGCTCGGCTATCTCGTGTTTCTTTCTTTGAAAACTCGATCGTTCCCAATTACTACTATACAGCACCTCAGCCACATCACATTAAACTCCTGTATAAAATATCTTCTATATTAGGAAACTCCTCAGTTCTTTTCTAGTGAACTGAGAATGGGTTATCCCTTGTCACTATCATTGCTTATAGTTACTCACATTGCCTGTGGAATAGTTACTTATTATTGCTACATCCATAAGTTTTCTGATTCACCCAGTTGGTTTATAATGAAATAAACTCTATAACCCATATCTTTTCCCATAATTTTGATAAGTGTGCTATCTTTGAGTATAATTGATATTTGAATTTAGCACTTCAATAGCATGTAGACCACTTACAACTAAATTAATATACAGTAAGTAAACAATATATTAGAACTTGATACTATTCTTTACACTAGAAGACATAATAAGTTCTCAGATTAATATATAATTAATTAAGTAAATCTATAGCTAAATCAGTATATATTCTGGTCAGTATATGTAGGCAGGTACTTACCCTTAAATTAATGTATAATTGACTGAGAGTGTTGGAAGTTTTTATTCATATATGTATGTATTTAAGACAAATGTAGTTTGAGTGTTAGAGCTGTGTGGCCATTAACCCAGTGAACAATGAAGACAAAGGAATAAAGGAAAAAGCATAGGGCATAGAGAAGAAGCAAAAACAAGATAAATATAGTGCACTTACCAAATAATCTAGGTATGGCTATTGTAATTAGTATAATGTTTGTGTATGGTAAGTGTTTATAATGTACTCTCAGTAATGTATAAATAGACATTGCCAGCAGCTGATACTTTTCCTCCAAAAAATAGGGGAAAAAATGTGTCATGCCATTTCTTATGCATATATTTCCAAGGAAAAAACATTTTTCCATTGTTTCAATTCTTTTTTACTTGAAAATATGTATATCAGAAATGATATAACACACTTCTTTGTTTTTATTTTCCAAGTAAAAGGTTATAGCTACCAGTAGTGAAAATTGAGAGTACTTTTTGTTGCCTATACTATTATATATTACTTGGATAAAGCAATAGTGGGCCAAATGGTAGCCCTAACAATAGTGCATGATGCTCTTTATATAGTCACATTTCAACAA
>QLON01007381.1:0-27251 GCA_003313675.1 Termitomyces heimii
GTTGCTATTCCCAATGCCCTCAAGAAGGCCAACCTCACAGTCAATGATATATCTCTCTTCGAGGTCAATGAGGCTTTCTCCGTGGTTGTTAGGATCGCCGAGAAAGTTTTGAACATCGACCCCGCTAAGATTAATGTCAATGGGTACGCCAATTGAACCCTCTTTTCTTGTCAAGATCTGTTGCTGAAAACATACCAACAACAGTGGTGCCGTTGCTCTTGGACACGCTATCGGAAACTCTGGCTCCCGAATCATCGTCTCACTCGTTCATGCCCTCAAGTCCGGTGAGTATGGTGCTGCCGGTATCTGTAATGGAGTAAGCAAGTCGTATCGTCCTCAAAGGAATCTTGCTCATAGGATATTCTTAGGGCGGTGCTGCTTCATCTCTTATCATTCAAAAGCTGTAAATTTGTGCAAACCCACGTTTTTCCTATTATTACTTAGCGGAAGTACCTGTATTTCGTACTCACAATATCAAATTCTAGAATCCAAGCATTCTCTTATCTAAACCTAAGAATTCTATCCTTCCATATGACATACTCTCATTGGTTCGGATTAGGTCCTTCGGTTCATCATCTGACAGATATATTTGCTCATACTACGACGAAAACGTCAACTTTCACCCACAGCTTTGATGCATAGATAACGATAATAGTTTCCTTGTTCAAGTTAATTTGCAATAAATATGCGGTAAGATTGACATTGATGACCTTAACTTCCTTCTCTTCAATTCAATGGTTTCATCCGTGAAGCTGGAAGTCAAGGATGCCGTCATAGTCGATCAAAAAATGGTTAACGAGAACAATGAGGAGAAAACATCTTTCGACATCCATGAGGGTGATGAAGCCCTCAATTTGATCGGTGCTGAAAGGACTGTTCAATTCAGCGATGAATACAATCGCAAGTTTCGCCGGAAACTGGTACGGATGTGGCTTCCGTCATAAACGCTTTTAACCTCCTCTGATATATACACAGGATCTACTAATCCCACCGCTATGTGCAGCGGTGTATTTCACCCAGTTTTTGTGAGGCCTGCCTTGTCCCAGAGGTAATTGCGGACTCACTAATGATGATTGACAGAGACAAGACTTCGCTTAATTATGCAAGGTTGAGAGAGCTGTCACTTTTATTCCCGCATTCTGATATTCTCCGGAAGTATCATGGGACTTCCTATTACTGGACAGGTAAAATATGTGTTGGCTTCCATGTTCGATCAGCTAATTGGATTTTTTGTTCAAGCACTACAATCTTGTGTCTCTTGCATTCTACGTCGGTGAATCACTAACTTGGTATGTGGAGGCTTCCGACTCACATTGATAATCAGGCTTCCTGGCATGGGAGTTCCCGACTGTGTATATTTCGCAAAAACTGAGAGTTGCCAAATATCTTGGTATGTCGCATGTTTCTGTCACTGTATACCACATCCTGAACTTATCTTAGGGGTGAATGTTGTTCTTTGGGGGATCATTCTGATGCTCCATGCCGTTGGAACGTCTTTTGGCGCCTTTTTCACCCTTCGAGTCCTGCTCGGTAGGTAAAAGTGGCCCCTTCAGACGGAACTCCGTTAACTTTCTCTTTAGGGATGCTGGAGAGCTGTGTCGCGCCCATCCTGATCCTGGTAGTATCAATGTTCTACAAGAAGGACGAGCAAGCTCAACGAATCTCCTGGTTTTATCTGATGGTATTTTATTGCGCCACAGAAGCCACTCTGCATCTTACTTTGTTTTCGTAGAATGGTCTCACCCAAATCTTCGGTGGTTTCATCGCATACGTAAATGATTTCATCCCGTAATCAGAAGGTGCAGATAATCTCTTGTCCTTCTAGGGTATTTCGTTTGATGATGGAAAGAGGCTGCCGCCATATAAGATTATTTACATCCTTCTCGGAGGCCTCGCGATTGTCGTCGGGATATTTGTCCTCATATGGCTCCCGGATTCGCCTGTACATGCCAGGTTCTTGACCAAGGAGGAGCGAATTGCTGCATTAGAACGAGTGCGCGATGATCAAGGAGGAACAGTGAATAAGATTCTGAAGAAGTCACAAATCCTGGAAGCAGTAACTGATGTCAGAACTTGGCTTATTGTACTTTCAACTTTGCTCAGTCTGTCGTTTTTCGCGTTCTTGGTGCATAAATCCACTCATCGTCTTTAAAGCCAGTATTCCAAACGGTGCCCTCAGTAATTGTGAATTGTGCATTTTTCCTAGGAATTATTTTTGCTAAGATCTACCTCTACACAGTCAGTAACCTCATCATTAAGAGCTTTGGTTACACGTATGGCAATCAGTCCCGATGTATGCCATATGCCCAGATTCTGATGTATCTGCAAGGTCAAAACAAACACTTATCTTGTCAACCCCTACCGGAGCAGTCGGTTCATTAATGACATTTTTCTGTGGGTGGTACTCAGGAAGGAAGGTCATTCACCTTTCCTCTTCCACTTTTTCCCGATGACAATAGTCGATCAGAACGAGCGTATGATTCCCATTGTCTTCGCTCTAGTCCCCACAATCGTGGGTGCAGGTCAGCTTCATGCGAACTTTCATAAGGCACCCCTATCAACCTTCTAATAGCGATTCTCATTGGTCTAAATGATTCTCAAGACAAAGGCCCACTCCTTTTTGGTAAGAAAAATCAGGTACTGTTTGGAAGTGCTAACAATTATTACAGCGGCCTACCTGACTGGCACATTTGGGAGTGCACTTTCGACTATATACGCATGGAATGCAAGCAATACGTCTGGGCACACAAAGAAGAGCACCATCAACGCGATGACACTTATAGCTTTCGCTCTTGGCAATATAATTGGTTCTGAGATTTTCCAACCAAAGGATGCGCCGGATTATATTCCAGGGAAAATTGCTATTATGGTTCTTCTCATAGTTCAGCTCGGAATTTGCTTTTTATTGCGGTGGATCAACCTCCGAATGAATGCCAGGAAAGCGGCCCAGATTGAAGAGATTAGGGTTTCCAAAGGATGGAATCACGCAGACATTCAGCGAGAGAGGGAGAGGCATGCCTTCGCTGATTTAACCGATAAGGAGTCAGTATTCGTTTTTGTTAAATATCCCAATGTTCACAAACCATGTTCAGGAACCCTTACTTTATTTACACCGCTTAAATTCGACTCAGAGTTATGGTTTGTTTATCAGCTGACTGACTGATTTATCGAAATCACTTCGTATATGTAGTCTTTCTACTTATGTAAACCGGTAGATGACGTCTGTGCATCAACATTGCCAATCGTCATTCGGCAACCCGACTTGTCCTCCTTAGTGGCAATTTAATTCCAACTCGTCGAACCGTCTGGGTGTCGACTCCGCCGCACATCTTTTCATTCTTCAAGTTGGTTTCCGTCAAAAACTCAAAACCAAACTAATTCAAGTTCACTTGGCAAATCGATGAGTGTGATACCTTCTCCGATCCTTGATACCTCTGGCAGCCTTTTTCACCGTATCTCTTCGGTTTCAAAAATCAACAAAACACAATTTATCACTTCTTATGTACAAGAACAAATGTTACACGCCAAAGCGTACGCCGCTGAAGGTCGAGCTTTTGAACGATCATGGAAACAAGAGGAAGTACAAGCTCCGATGTCTAATTTGCATGAAACTCCGGGACCTCAAAAGACTCTAAAGCCTGAGATGGATATTGGTTTTGGAACACCCGTTCTGAAGCCTCGTGAGGCGAGACGTTCCGACCGTAATCAGGAAATTACCCATACCAAAGGAATTATACTTTCAAATGTAGAAAACGTGACGCGCGGAAGCGAGGCTTTGGAAAACCGGGTTGTGAAGCGCAAACGGAAGCAACGGCAGTCTTCGGGCCCTCCGAAGGGAAGCTCCATTTATGGCTCAGACAAAGAACATGAACAACGTCGGTCTATGTTGCACTCGGTTAGACCCAGTTATGAAAACATACTTTGCTTTTAGGCCTGAAGGAACGACGGGAGCGTAAACGCGTCAAGAGGATTGTTATGAAGTCACCGTTGAAGGATGATACGTTTGACGCATCCTCTGCAGGTGGGAAAAAGGAAAAGAACAAGATGACCAAGAAAACTGCGAAAAATATTGGACTGGCTGGTCTTGCGTTGATGCATGGCTTTACTGCCACCAACGTGGGCAAAGGACGTCTGACGGTGCCTCTTCGTTTCTGTCACTTAAACCTTTTAAACTAACTTGTGTTGATCTACGAAGGTTAAACCGTCTCTCAGCGTTGGGGTTTTCAACAAGGGCAAGGCATCTCTCAAGTCTCGACCAATGCAGCACGATAAGAGGCCCGGCAAAAAATCAGGCAAGACCCACAATATTGCTTTTAAGTTTCTTGATTATTGACTAATCACAATCAAAGGTCGTATAAGTGGTATTTTCATCGAGAACGAGTTTCTCAGCAAGAAGTCCAAGGATTTGCGAAGACGCGTCGCCACCTCAAGATCAAATAGCGAAACATCATCAATTGTAGACGGTAGCAGGAAGGCTAAAAAAACTCGAAGATTGCAGAAGACAATGTGTTCTGCCTCGAACTCTGTAATACTCGAGTCATCGTCGACAATCACTGAATACGTTCGAGAAACCACCGAATTGGACAAGAGAAAACCGACACAGTCGATCACTTGGGATATCGAGCGAGATAGTGTGATCCTGCCTTCTCACCTCTCCACTGCGGTCGCTGAGGAAGCCAAGTCTGTCATGATTGATACAAAGAACACTTCGTGGAGCAAAGTACCCGTGGATCCAGCTCTGTCTGATGTTCTTCTCGGTCACCAAGAGCCTTTAACACGGCACTTGACGATACCCTCAGACGGCATAGAGCCGCATCATGAAAGTCCTTCCATCGGGCCATCAGAATCTGCGTCTCAATATGTAAATTTGTCTCCGACTGACCACGATCTGCCGGAAATGGAGATCTCCAAGTATTTCGCATCTGTCCCGCAACCACAACCTTCTCAGGAACAACCTCTTTCTCAAAGTATTACCAGTGAACTGCTACAAACCAGAAAGGTAGTCGTGATCGACCCTTCAGCTTGTGGTTTCACGCATGAAGAGGAGAAACACGATCTGTCTTTGGTGCTTTCGTCTGATGTTATTGCGGCACAAGTTCAAGATGTAGCAAAACATGCAGCAATCAGTATCCATGACTCGCTTATGCGTGACCTAGACGACTTACCTTTGGTTGAACCTCAAGATTACAAGTACTCTGATTATAATTTTCAAAATGGACCGTCGGAGGACATGGATTACTATGACGAAGTCTCAAGAGCTGTGATACCCGTTTACAACGAGCTTGATGAGGATCGAACCAGCGACAAAAGTTTTTTCGTCCGCCAGTTGGATATGCTAGAACTTTTGTATCCGCAAGATCCTGAACCGACAGAGTACGAAGAGCTATATTATAATCAGGGTGAAAGCTTACACGAAGATGAATATGATGAGCCGAAATGTGAAGCTCAGTATAGCCTTCCTTCCCGAGTCGCAAGTGAAGTTTGGAATAGGGATCTCATACAGAACGGTGATTGGATTCCGGAAGAACTCGATTATCATACTGGCGTTTTCTGGGAAGGCATTGAGGAGGTGAACAACAACAATGCCGATAACTCCTCGATTTCAGAAAATCTGGATACGACCATGAACAGTGACCTAAAGTCGACAGAGTCCGTTGCCGTAATTGGTGCCTTCACAGAGGGCAAGGCGTTGTTACGCGGGTATTCAGAGGTGGAAGCTCGTGCGTTTTACCCGTCTATTCCATGCTGTCAAGTACAAGTGTCCGTGGCAGAAGCTGATGTTGCGAAAAGATTGAAGAATCACTGGTTACCTCAACGTCTTTGATTAAAGTATTAGATTGATTCTACATATGTACCATGGAATGAAGATGCGGATTGAGTTTTAGTTTGAAGAGCAAATCCCTATCACATAGCGAGTAGGTCGAGGTATCTCAAAATAAATGAGTGAAAGTAATAAAAGGTGCTTAGCGGAGGTAAGCCATAGAGCTGGATTGTAAGGCAAATATGCAGAAAAGGTCCAGCTTACACAGAAATATCCTATCTGGCAATATTTTTTCTTGCTCCATTATACGAGTGGCAGTATAATAATTAACATCGCTTGACTGGAAATGTTTGGAAGATAGATATGTACATTGCAAGCATCCGGCGAATATATTGTATGAGGGTAAAGAATACAAGTGAAAACTCATAAGCTGTAAAATGATAAGATGCAGTCCACCGGCATACAAATGTCGTTCATGCTTCGCCCAAAAGTTCGTCATGGAGGCTTTACCAACGCCTCAAACCCGCACCTCAGACTCGGTATATAGGACGTCCCTTTCTGTCGACCTCGGCTCCCGTACGTGGATCGGAATATCGCTGCCTGCGCGAGTATCCCATGAATCCCCATGTCCCTTTGTTGTTCTTGTACTTGAAGGGGCCTCGTGGTGCTAAACCGAAGAAACGGCGCAAGCGTTCCCCATATGAAAGCTGATAATAGCCTGGCGCATATGTACCATAGCTGGCATAATTAGGTTGCTGCGAGGTTGGTCAGGGCAGGCACATTGAAGGAGACAAGGCAACATACCATTACGACTGGAGCAACGGCAGGAGCGATGACTGTCTGGCCATGGCCATGAGAGTGATGATGGCCGTGGCGGCTGCCGCTACGGCTACGATGCCTATGGTGACTGTGATGACTGCCTTGAGATGGGACGACGAGAACTTCTGGCTGCTGGCCCAAATAGGTGCCAGCCGCCGGTGCGTATCCAGCATGGTATCCATTGGAAGCATAAACGACTGGTTGTGGTTGGACAGAATACGTGGACCCTTGGGTAGGATAGTAGGTCGTCATTCGTTACAATTCGTTGAAATGTAAGGGATATGTAAGTTCAAGTTCAAGAAGCATTTGTCGTCAGCATGTTTCAAGGATCTCTTCACACATTCACACGAGATAATAACATGATTGGTTCATCTGTATCTATCACAGCCTCATCGCAGAAATGTAGGTCCAAGTTTGACATAGCCCGCGGGTGACCAAGCCATGCATAGGTAGATCAGAAGTACTCATCCTTGATTCTTTTGTGAGAGGCAGGTTGCCAGCGAGTGAGACGTATTAGTAAATAGTCCTCTGCAGTGTATATACTACTCCATGGCGTCAGGAAAGTCACCCTCATCAAGGTCAGGAGGCTATAATGATCAATCAACTGTGACTCCTTGGTGCATCAGAAACATACCTCTTTTGGTTCTTCATCCTCTCCATACTGCATTGTATAGTCTATGTGGCTGATTACTGTTTCTAGCGAATCGGAATTGGATAGATCGAGAGGTAAAAAGGAGACAAGTGGATGGTCCTCAATCTAGGAAACGTTATTGGTACGATGTTCAGATCTACATTCTTGATACATACGAGCTGCACGATAGCTTGGTTGAGGGCATGGAATCGCGGATTAGATGGGTTGGCCTGCGAGCCATGACTTGTCGCAAGTAACATAGGATCTGGATCTAGATACCTAATGAAGAAAGTAACCTCAGAACAAGGCAAAATCTGCACAGGCAAAAGAAGTACCGAGCGATGTTCTTCCGGCCTCGTAGTCCATTTCTAGCTCCACCGGAAGGATCTTCTGAATTTGGAGTCACAAGATCCATTTTTGACATGATATTAATCCAGGGGATTTCGAGGTTAACCATGGCAGACATCGCTGAGAGCACACCGCTGACCAAAACTATTACTCGATAAGAAAATGCTGGAAAACAGCAAGACACACCTGAAGAACTTGTACCTGTCCTCCATAAATTGTGACTCTATAAGATAAACAGCACACATGCGAATACCGAGTCTTTGCAGGTCTCGTACGAGTGTTGGGAGAAATGGATGATGGGTGTACAATTCAATCTGACCTGCACGTCTTGTTATGATTGGAAAGAAATCTCAAAATCATGTCTCTCTTCACCTGGGCAGTCAATGATAAGATAGTCATCCTCAAATCCACCGAGTTCTTCTTCTAACCAGTCCATGTTTTGCAGGAGATATCTGCGTCGCATGTCGAATTACTCATTCGTGGCCTTCGCCATCGCGTGGACTCACTCACTCACTCGAAGCAGTAGACAAGACCACCATTCGGACCGTACCCGAGTTCGTTCATTACGTCCTCCAAGTTTATTAGATCCCGAATGTCAATGACGGGTGCATACTCGAAACTGTTGGTGTCTGCAGCAGGATCGAGATTGACAAGATGGCCAGTTCGCTTGGACGCTTGTAGATGAGTGACAAACGAAGCGCTAAATGTCGATTTCCCAGCACCCGCAGGGCCCGTTACTAGAACTGCATATCGCATTGTTGAGAGGTCGCAAGTTTTTTTAGAAGTCGGGACCGATCATCCATCAAGCCTGTTTCGTTCCCACGGCAGAGCGGACAGCACAATCTCCAGTGCCGCCATGTCGAGGCCACCGATTACTCCAGAACAGAGTGCGGCCGGTATTACACTCGATCCTTTGACTCTTGAACGCGTTATCCCAGAATCCAAACGCCCAGACGGAACGTGAGTTTGTTGATTTTGTCTATCGTATCACCACATTATATACTGAACGTGTCTTAAGTGTTCGCAAGCAAATCAAGATTCGCCCGGGCTTTACGCCACAGGAAGATGTCCGTAGATTTAGAGGAACGCGCCAGGCGCAGATGGATGCCAATGCCTTGCCCAAGGGACATATCATCGGCTGGGTGCCGCCTCCACAGCCCGCGGCATCTGATGGAAAACCTATGAGCAAGGCTGCAAAGAAAAATGCGAAACGGCGAGAGGCGAAGAGGGAGGCGAAGAAGGAAGACGTGCCAGACAACTGGGATGACGATGAGGCCAGTGATACTAAGGCAGTTGAGAGGGAAGTGACGACCCCCCGATTTACGAACGAGTCGGAACCCGTCTCATCCGCCCAATCCCCTGCATCCAATGACGCGTCTACCAGTACACAGGAGCTGACGACAAACCTCGAAAAACTCCAAGTCAAATAGCACGATACCGGACATTCATTGAAATCACTATCACTCCTGTATGACCAGATTAATGATGTGTACAAGTACTAGAATGACGATGCAAGGTATATATACAGATGGTGCTACAAATGAATTATCATGCAATGTGTATGAGCGGATCACATATCTATTAATCTAAATGTCGCTCTGGGCTCTGCCCGCGAAATGTGTCATGTAGAATCTGTGCCATTGCTGGCCTCTAAAGGCGGTGAGGCTTGTGATACAGTTGGTGGGGATGGCGTGGGCGGTCTTGGTTTCGGCCGAACCTCCATGAGGATGATGATGAAAAGAACGAATGCAGTCAGGGTAACTAAAACATCATTTTAAGGCAATGCTGAAACGAAGGTAAGGAACCACTCACGAACAGCACGTCGCATGTTCTCCCATTTAATCTCCTCAACATCGGTACGGAGGTCACTGACCCCGACAATAACCTTATTGAAGAGTTCCTATAAAAATGTCAGGGTTAAACAAGGATGAGAATGGTAAAAACTCAGGACAAACTTCAATAGCAATATCCCGTTGCTTGTGGTCTGACTTTGCCTCGTTCTTCCGGTTATTCACATCCATTTGAATTCTGCCATGGATGCAATGATGAGTGACTTAACCATATGACAATAAATGAATGTAAGGATACGTACTCGTGCTTTAATATGTCAACATCTTCCTTCATCTTCACATCTAACCGGTCAACTTCACGACGCAAGGCGGCGGTTGAAGCGCGTATTGCCGCCGAATCATTCTTGGTCATCATTGTAATCTCCGCACGCATTTCGGAGAGTGCAGCTCGAAACAGGTAGGCTTGCTGAGAGGCATGAGTAAAGAGAGGATCGAGAAGTATCAATTACTGGGTACATTGTCAAGGTCCTTCGCTGTTAGCCCATCTGAACGCACTCTGCTGATGCGATCGACAAGAAGTGCACGTGTAGCACGCATTAGGCTGCGCGCCGTTTGCTCCGGAAACGTCTTCTCCAATGCGACAAAGAAAGAGTGGGTATGAAATGGTGGGTTAGCGTATGTCGAACGCGGATCGTGCGCGAACTCGGTAGAAGGGACACTTGTTATTGGAGATATTCCGTTATTCATAGGCTGGTCGCGTGCATACGTAGATTTTGACCGCGTCAGACTTGGACTTGACTCAGAGCCATCCCCGGTAGCAAAAGTTTGGGAAGGACTGCCGGGCGGATCTTGTGGACGTGCGAGGGATATAGAGCCAGGAGTATGAGTAGCACTGGTCGGCGGGTCTGCAATTGTCTGGTCATGCAGGAATCGGCAGGTTAGCCTTTGATTAGAAGACCAGTGTGACAACACGGGGGGTTTGTCTGATACAGCAAGACGAAAAACTTGGGACAGGTTACGCAACATCGAATTGTTCCGGGAGATGGATGTTGGTGGACAACCCTGTTGATGACTGTTGAAATCTATCGCCATTGCCCAGACGCGGCCTAGTTCGTCCCCAATTATTTCTTCAATTACTCTGGGGCCAGATTTGAGCTGTTCTGACCGAGTAGAATAATTAATCAACCTATCATGCTCTTTGCACCGCCTGCTCGCATGACTGGCGTCCAATCCGGGAGGTCCGGAGGGACGACCCGGATTTAAAGCTCGTGTTGCTCTGGGATTTTTTCTCAAGAGATTCCCTCAATATCCATCAGGATGTCCAATTCGCCAAAGTCTACTCCTGCGCCAAAACCAGGGAAGCTGACCTTGTACAGCAATCACCTTACGCCCAATGGCCTCAAAGTATCGATCTATCTTGAAGAGCTCCGCGTCAAAGACAAGACTCTCTTCGAATCCATAACGTAGTCTTTCTCATTGTCAAAGTCCTTGATTCTAACATCCGTGCAGGTTCGAAAGGGTTGACCTATTGAAAGAAGCACATAAGGTGAGTAACGAAATGTTTCTGAAGGATTCAACTCCTGAAGGCGACTTGTCATCAGGAACCCTCGTTCCTTAAACTGAATCCCAATGGCCGTATTCCAGTTCTAGTTGATCATAATGCAGACAACTTCTCCATCTTCGAGAGTGCAGCGATTCTATTATATATAGAGCAAAATTTCGACAAGAAGAAGGCGTTCTCATTCGACGTAGAAAAGAACCCGAAAGAATATAGCTCTCTCCTGCAGTGGATCTTTTTTGCTGTGGGAAACGCGCGCGTCTGAAATTGATAGTCATTGATCATCTTTTTCTACATGTAGCATGGTGGCCTCGGCCCGATGCAAGGCCAAGGTAGGTCTGGTTCATATCATGGTTGAATTGCGCCACTGACTTTCCATCAGCTCACTTCTTCCTGCATTACTGTGTGGAGGATATTCCTTTTGCTAAAACCAGTCAGTCATCATTGATGTCCCCTTGTCGAACGATTTCTTATATCCACAACAGGATACAAAGAGGAAGTGAAGAGACTATATGGTGTGCTGGAGACAGGCCTGACCTACCGTGATTGGCTCGTGGGTCCGGGACGCGGGCGTTATACCATAGCTGATATGAATGTCTTTCCATGGTCAGTTGAATGTTGTGTAAATTGCACTTCTAATTGATCTGGCGTTCTGTAGGGTCCGGTTGCATACTCGAGCTGGAATCGAAGACCTTAATAAATGGCCAAATCTCAAAGTAGGTTTTCATCATCATCAATCGTATATCGGCTAATATGACATTTTAAGGCTTGGTTTGCACGTATTTCTGAACAGCCGGGAGTGAAAGCTGCCATCAAGTCGGTGGCTATATAGCGGTATCCCCTACATACATAATTCGTGTACAGATTTTCGTTATATTGTCATATTGAGCGCAAAGACCAGTATTTTTCGCTTTATTCGAGCTGACGCCTATCTGATGCTACAAATTCAAAACCGATTTATACATTCAAGCCTTTCCAACTTCGAGGCCCCTCTGGACTGCAGGCCGAGCAAGGGCACGTGCCAGCCATGCCTATATTCAAAATCAATCCTGCAAGTAGACCTGCGTGAGATACAACATTTCGTACCTTGACATTTGGGAAATCGTCGAGATTCTCAATGCCTGTGAAGGCATGGCCGCGGACCCTATGCACGAAAAATCAAATTACTGCCGTAAAATGCAGAGCTTGCTAATATCAGCTTACCATGGGAATGTCTTGATGTCTGCAATAGTTAATTTACCTCTGCCTGGACCAGCGAGCCAATCACGGTCTTTGAGACGATTATCTAGGACACTATACAAGCGTTTCGTTTCGTCGAGATAACCTACAATACATTAAAGATTGTGTTGCAGAAGTCGCGGATGAGATGAAAAAAATTACACACGTTTTTTAGCATAGGGTATATCCTCTTTGACAAAGCGGTTAAAATGATTTGCTACATGTCGAAATGAGGACGCGGTGCCACAAGAAGATGATGAGGACATGACCCACATTGGCCTTGCATAGGCCCAACACCTCCGTGCTACTCATCAGATTAGCATTCAAAGGAGAACATACAGATACAGATGTCCTCCTTACAGCGAAGAAAGTCCACTGGAGAATCTCACTATACTCATTGGGATTCTTCACAGGATCGTACCACAATTTAAATTCCTTGTCGTAGTTATGGGCCAAGTACAACATAATTGCAGCCGACTCAAAAACGGCAAAGTTGCCACGGCGGTGGTCGATTAGAGCGGGGATACGCCCGTTCGGGTTGATTTGAGTAAACCATGGTTGCTATAGGAGTATGAATATCAACTTTTGAATACTCTTCGTATGAAAATGACCTTTTGAATGTTCTTTGAAATGTCGATCCTTTCAACGCTGAAGGGAATAGTGATCTCAATGTCTTGTTATGAGCGTAATAACCAGGACTAACTCATAATCCAGCTCAGGGTATACGGCCTTGAGTTCCTCGAGAAAGACAGAAACTTGGAAGCCGTTAGGGGTAGGCCATGTGTAAAGCAGGAAAGGCTTGTTCGAAGTGGACATCGCTGGACAGGTTCTTGTCTAAGATATTGAAGGATTCGGAAAGCATATTTATGGGAAGGAGACCGTGTGTGACATCATCTAGAGTTTGAACTTACAAATCCATCGGTTTCTCAGTTCGCGGATTTCAAAGCACATTCCCACCAAAAATCGGCACGGAAAAAAAGATGCTCAAGAAGCTTAGACGCCCACGGGATGTCGCAACAATGGAAGCCGCTTCCCTGCTGTATGTGTAGCAATAGGCATTTACGCATTTATGAGCTAGGTACATTCCTCTCTTTTGTTCTTTCAGGTGTATATTCGAACTGCGAGCCAATGATATTTCCTCGAAAGCGCTTCCTCATGTCAAGCTAGAGAAACGAAAAGGATGAGATGCCTCAAAAAAATAAAAATTGTACCCACCATCCCCCGTTTGCATTCAAATATCGCTTTTCGAAGCGACTGACATTCCTCTGGAAGTTCCTGAACATGGTGTTTTAGGCATTCAGAAGGGAGGTTGCCTTGTTTAGTAACGCAATCAGATCGCATCAAGCAATCCTTTAGTGCCGCGATGAGATTCTGACACGACGAAGCCATTGTAGGGGCTCGGGCGTTAGGAAGCCGTGTTGCGCGTCCTCCACGAACGACTATTGCCGTCACACCTTCACACTCACGTGTCACGTGACATACCTCGCCTGACCCTCTCTCTTCTCAACCATGTCGCGATTTCTCCGATTTCTCCCCAAAAACATTCCAACTGTAGCCCCTGTTCCGCATAGAGCTGTACTATCGCTCAGTGGATCTGAAGTCTCTGAATTTCTCAATGGAATTCTTGCTTCGCATGTGACGGAACCCAAAATCCCCCGCTATTCTGTATTTCTGAATGCCCAGGCACGTACGGTCGTCTACTTACCCAGTGCAACATTGCAATTAAAGATCTGTTCTCTTCCAGGGAAGAATCTTGTACGATGTATTCTTGTATACGTCTTCTGACGCCGCGGGCAAATCCATCTATCTCCTGGACTATGACTCGCGACCTTCAAATGCTCCTTCATTGATTTCTTTACTCAAGCGATATGTCCTCCGCTCCAAGGTGAAAATACGAGATGTATCTGAAGAATATGACGTTTGGGCTTCCTGGGGAAATCCAATGATTTCGCAGCTATCAAGACGGTGGTCTCGGACTCACAGTGGCGTTATTCAGCCTGATTGGGAAGGGTCAGAATGGCCATGGGGCAACAAGAACGAGTCGATTCTGGACAGAAGAGCACCAGGCATGGGAAAACGCTTTCTTGTCAAGAAGGGTACACTTCGTATGTGTTTCCTTGATCCGACACCCGAACTCATTTAAATGACTCATCTGGGTAGCACAGGAGACTTCTGACCACGAGCAAACTTCTTCTGACGCGTATACACTGCATCGTATTCTCACTGGTGTACCCGAAGGACATGAAGATCTTCCCGCAATGCAAGCGTTTCCCATTGAGTCTAATCTTGATATAATGGGTGGACGTAATCAAATATATATTTTTATTCTTAGGCTCAATTGCTAACTTTCTTCTCGACAGTGGATTTTCGGAAGGGCTGTTATGTGGGCCAAGAACTTACCGTCCGGACATATCACACAGGATCTGTTCGCAAAAGGATTCTTCCCGTCATAATTCATCAGCCGGACGTTCTGTAAGTGTTTTCTGTCTCGCTGGTATTCAATGATGTTGAATACTTCTTTCTATCCTCAGACCTGATCATACTGTGGCACCTTCATCGAAAGCTCCTTCATACCCCTCTGATATTAGCATCTCGTCCATGTATATTCGGAGTCCAGAAAGCGCTCGCTCGCTGCCTCGACCACGTGGGACTGGCAGGTTGTTGACATCTAGCCAAGGCATAGGACTAGCTTTATTGCGTCTTGAACAGGTAGAAGCGGCAGAACGGGGCGAGCTCAGCTTTAGATTCAACGTTGATAGCGGGCCGAGCGAAGGGACATGGGAGATACAGCACTGGTGGCCAGATTGGTGGCCACGACGAATAAATGAGTCATCAGATGGCGCCGTTTCTGAACAGTAGAAACATACATGTGCATGGTTGTCCTTAGAAATAAAAACATATCAAGAATGGATAAATTAACGTTTCTTGTCAGATAGGTGATTCAATGGTGACTGAAGCGAAGACGTATTCCCCGTCATGGCTGACGGAAACGTGAATGGGGCCAATCTTATTCTTGTCGACAAGTACAAGAGGATGATATTCAAGAACAGGTTTGGGACGCACAGGACCTTCGCCTAAACCACGATATGATAGTTCTTTCCAGATTGGTTGCACGATAGGATACATAGCTTTATACGCAGCTTCTTTGACAGCCCAGCTAGAAACGTAGCTGGAGAGTGTACTGAGCGGAGAAACACTCAACTTACCGAACTGCCAGGAAACGAATACTTCGGGAAATGTCTGACATAGACAATGATTGGAAATCGAAGGCCTCTGACTGACTCAGGATACGAGCAGGAAGTCGGGAACCTCTACGCTGAAACAGAGCAGCAATCCGAGGCAGATGAAGAACATCGACACCGATACCCAAGATGGCCATCACGAGTCGCGTAGTTGCCGCCAAAAACTTTTCGACTCAGATCAAGAATCTATATTTGGTTTCGATTAGATTCGCCTCTTCATTTCATGGCAGCTCCTGAAACGGTCTATATAGCAGCTGCTACCAACAGACATTCTCAAGCGGCTGCTATATCCAATAACTCCCTGGCTGCAATCGGTTCAACCAACTTGGTCGCACTGTGGGACATCTCTGTACGTCGTCTGCAGTTATCCCGCAGGGGATGTATCTCACTGATCAATTAAGAATGAAACTGACCGTGGAATACACGAGACTCTTCCAGGACACGAAGGCCTTGTGACATGTGTCCAATTCTCCTCAGATACGGCATTCCTCAGTGCAGACGATCGTGGAGCAGTTAAATTTTGGCGGAGGCTTGGGTCACAGGCATGCTTATTTTGTTCGCTCCATATCATATCCCTAATATATTTCGACTGCTCTATAGTGGAACTCAACTGGCAAAATCCAAGCCCATGAGAAAGCAATCTCCTCTCTACGCGTGCTTGATGACCTCCTTGTCACTGGGTCTTCCGATGCTTCTGTTAAGATTTGGAGAGTAGAATCTCGCGCTGATGACGTAGGCACGTTGCACCAACTTATATGGTGTACAAGTATCTCATGCTGGTCACAGATGATTTTGTCTGCGAACAGACTATTCCCTTAGGTGGACGGTATCCTCTCGCTCTCGCCCTGACGCATCTCCCTGGGTCGAAAGGTACATTTCCAATCACGTCAGAAGAGACTAGTTTGATCCGATTCGTTTAGCACTAATTCTCGCTATCTCTGGTACGGACAGTAAAATACACATCTGGACGCGATCCGAGAATCTCGTCTGTCATCCCATTTTTTTAATCTGAGAGGCTTCCAATCTCGACTGACCTGTCCTTAGTTCGTACATGCATCCGTACTTGCGGGTCACGAAGACTGGGTAAAAACGCTGGATTTTCAGAACCCAATTCTGACGGGACAGCCTCTCCTTTTGGCTTCAGGTTCACAGGACGCGACCATTAGACTGTGGAATGTAGAACCATGGAGTAGTTCTACTCAACAGGATCAATCGGACAATCTGAGTGATGAACTCCTGGATGCCTTTGAGGTGTCATTGGGCGACGTTGGCGAGGCTGAAGAAGGTGGAAAGCAGATATCATTAAAGCGACATGTTCTGACCATCAAAGGTGACCAAGGAAGGTGGGTCGTTTACCAAGCTCCCCTTTGTTCTTAAGTTTTATTCTTCCCAGTTCACAGCAATATTCAATTACATTTGATGCTCTACTCGTCGGACATGAGGCAGGAGTTACCTCCCTCGCCTGGAAACCGCAATCCATTGATTCTGAACCAACATTATTGTCGACTTCTACAGACTCATCTGTGATACTATGGTCTCCATCTACCGTAGCAGCGCCAACCAAAGAAGGTTCGACATCCATTTGGATCAACAGACAACGTTTCGGAGACATAGGCGGGCAGCGACTCGGAGGCTTTGTTGGTGGCGCATGGGCAAAGGATGGTGGGGAGGCTCTGGCGTGGGGTTGGGCGGGGTCTTGGAGGCGTTGGAAATGCATTACACCTGCAAAAATTGCCCATGAAGAGGTATGGTTAGAAGTCGGAGCTATCAGTGGCCATAATGGACCGGTCAAAGGTCTTGACTGGAGCCCTGAGGGAACATATCTTCTTTCTGCCGGGTAGTATTCTTCAGTCATTTCTTCAGTCATTGTTAATCAACCTCTCACATAGTCTGGATCAAACGACAAGGGTACACGCAGCAATGTCCGACTCCCGCACAGGAAATATCGAGTGGCACGAGCTCAGTCGTCCTCAAATACATGGATACGATCTACTTGATGTCGCGTTTATTGATTCTGTGAGATTTGTGAGTATCGCGGATGAGAAAGTCGTTCGAGTTTTTGAGGCTCCACGCAACTTCATCAACATTTCTGAAGAACTTGGGATTTCAAAATTCACCGAGAGTGAGGTGTGCCTTGCGCTTGATCTTACCGATTACATCGCTGACGTTTCTGTATAGCATCAACGTCCTCTTGCTGCCAATGTGCCACCACTGGGATTATCTAACAAGGCAGTGGAAAATAGTTAGCCATTACTCGTGCGTATCTGATCACTCACTGAGCCGTATATAGCGCAAGCGGCTACGAGTATCCTTGAACCACGAGAAAGGAGGCCTTTTGAAGGAGAACTGGCTTCAACCACTCTTTGGCCAGAAATCGAGAAAATTTTCGGCCATGGTTACGAGGCAAGACCTGACTTGGTTTATACTATGTCTTATCGATCCCGACGACCTTTCTTTCGTAGTCAATTACCCTGACAGTTTCTCCAAAGAAACGTTTCCTCGCGACTGCATGCAAGGCCACAACCCCCGAGCATGCTGTTGTCCGAGTTTATGACACGACACAATACCAGCCCGTTGGCCAGCCACTCGCAGGTCATTCTCTGACCGTAACGCGGATCGCTTTCAGCCCCGACGAAAGATTTGTTCTCACTGTTTCAAGAGATAGGTCGTGGAGGCTTTTTGGAGCTCAGGAAAGCGGCGGTGAGTTATACCTTTCCTGTTGATCCCCGCCGGTTGAGTATTCCTTCAGGTTTTGTCCACATAGCTGCAGAAAAATCTCATGGAAGAATCATATGGGACTGCGCATGGGCTAGCGAAGGAGATATATTCGCAACTGCATCACGAGACAAGACTGTCAGCTCGACTCATGACTTTACCAGATATATTCTAACTCAGGATGATCCCGCAGGTAAAGATATGGAAACAACAACAGAAAAACAAATGGTTGGCTGCTGATATCATCAAGACCAGCTCACCTGCAACTGCAGTTGCATTTACGTCGAGTGCCATACACCATCGGTAAGATTTGAGCGATGGATCTCACACAATGTCTTCATTTCCTCGACAGACGCCGTCTTGCTGTTGGTTTGGAAACCGGTGAAATCCTTGTGTATTCCACTCCAACCACTTCGGTGACACCTTGGCGCTTGGATACGACAATTCCATCAAGGTTGGTGGATTCAGTTCAAACGAATCACTGACACAAGTTGATTTCATTCCAGACGTGCACATGTCAATCAAATCCATCGACTTGCATGGCAGCCAACAAAATCTGACACACTGACAAGACTCGCGAGCTGCAGCGAGGATGGTACAATAAAGATATCAATTGTTCCAACGACTAACGAGTAATAATGATTCCAATGATCACGGACAAGAGGAAGGCTGATATACAATATGTGAGACGATGGGTTTGAACAACCAGATGATTACTAGGTAAGGACACAAATTTGTACGTGATAACAAGGTTAACGGCGATAAAGAGGTGTGATATAAGGGTATCAATCAATGGGTGTGGTGTGCAGAATATCAGTGAGACAGACAAAAACAGACATGGTGTTGGTAAAGATACAAAAGACATTGCCGGGTCATAAACCCAGTGTTTACACGATTTCGCGGAGAGACATAGGAACTTCGGGCTGAGGAAAGGTTGAGTCATTGATCAGAATAGCAAAAACAAATAGACTTTACACATTTAATCCTAGAAGGAAGAAAAAATCGTTAGGCCATCATACGAAAAAAAATCAGTCAGAGAACTCACTTGTAAAAACACTCTATGGACCGTAACATCTCAACATCTCCCCCGGTAGCAGTCACAAAATTAACAACGACACCCGCTCGAAAATAGTTAGATGCAATCGCCGGGGCAACACTGATACAAGACTGGTAAGCATGTAGAAAGATGTGAACAAGAGTGTGATTTACCGGTGAGCGTATTCTTCAACAGCTTTAGGAAGATCTCAAATATAAAAAACATCGGCATTTCTGGCAAGCTCGACAAGGATATACACTCACCATAATTAATGATAAGAGGAACGTGAGAAATATCAGAGGTTTTAACTTGTACATCATAGACGACTAGGACTTTGGTCGTGGGTCGCGTGATAACGACGGTAGAATTCCTGAATTTATTCAGAGCGGCCAACTTGGTTCCTGCATTCATGTCGCCATGCTGTCCCGGGCCATCAAACAAGATCCAACCGGGAAGAATATTAAAACGCTTACCAAAGGGACGGCTTCTAAACCTCGATTCGCGAGTTTATACACGACAGAATCCAGAGATGTCATACCGCCAACATGAACAATCGCTTGACTGACGTCAATATCCTCGAAAAGATCCACCAAAGCATCAAGCTTCCACTCTCTGGCTTGAGCCGTCTCGGCACTGAACGAAGCACCTCTTCCAGAACCGATGATGCCAAGTCCACCACCAGGCGCTACAGCAATGGGATCTACCCGACCGCTAGCCGTGAAAGCCAAGTACAGATAGTATTGACGAAGACCACGGGACCCTTGAGCGCTATCTGAGTGTGTAACATTGCCGTCGCGTCGGACGAGAACACGGATAGGCTCTCGGAGTTGAATGGCAGAAGCAAGATTCAAGACATCCTGAGGAACTGTGTTGGAAAAAAGAGCAGTTTGACGTTCAACCGCAGAATGACCATTCGGTAAGGCTTCAGGAGTAGATGAAGATCCTGCTGCAGCAGAAAATCTGCGACCCTGGCTCTGAAAAGGAGAAACGATGCCATTATTCGTCTCGACAATGTTGTTATTACTGAATGGAGTGATATTCTGAATCGTGCCTATATTTGACGTCCCAACTGGGCGTGAACGAGGTGGAGGAAGGAGTTTGACAATATTGAAGACAAAATCATGCAGGTTTCGAGCGATGAGCTGGTCGACTTCGTCCAAGACAAGGAAACGGACCTCGGCACCGGAAAGTCCACCAGAAGTGGTAAAGAGGGCATGAAGCTTCTGAGGGGTACCACAGATAATGTGGGGCATACTCTGTTGTAGAAGTCGCAGCTCTTGAGTCAAGTCAGTATTGATAGATGTCGCTCCCACTCCAAGTGCGGAACGGACTCCAATGGGCCCTCCTAGATCTCGAATCATACGTTGTGCCTGTGTTGCCTGATCCACTGTCGTGGAAATCAAAATAACAGTGGGACCACGATTGGGATGAATGTTGATGTTCGTGACAGCGATTTGAATGGCTGGAATGACGTATGCGGCGATTCTTTCTTGTGTCGGAGGTGCTTGGGCAATGATATCGGAACCTCGTAACAAGAAAGGTAATGCACGCTGTTGTATCTTGTTGGGTGGGCCAACCCTGACGAAGATGTGATCAATTGTGAAGAAAGTTACGAATGTACTCCATCTTACCCAAACTTAGTGAGAGATCTCAGAAGTTCAGGTGTCAAAGACAGCTGTTCCCACTTGGTGATCACTGGACCAGTATCCCGAGGCAAGCCACTGACAAAATTATCACCTTGGGGATCTAAGGCCTAACGGAGAGTGTCAGGCATTGTCTTAAAGGTGTGGAATGAACGTACCCCAGACGAGTCTCGACGGAGAAGACTTGTGACAGAGCGACGCTTGTCCCGTAAAATACTATCTTGTCGACCAACGTTTGGATCCATGGGTCTCATTGGTAAATCAAGGTTACCAGCAGACCATGTTCGCATTGGAGGATTAGAATGACGTGACACTGACCGTATTTCAGGCCGAAGTGGTCCATGACCAAGAGCAACTGGGTTTGAGGGAGGTATCGCCTGATTTGGAGCGATGTCACCATGTTGAGGGTTCATAGCTACAATGGAATTACTCCGTAAATCGGTGTTTGTGGACTGCATTTGCTGAGTTTGTATGGCAAGGAGTTGCCCAACGGAAGAGGTCAGAGTGTTCAACCGTTGAGATATCGAGGATATGTCATCAGTCGGTGCTGCTTGATTGGGCGCAATGTTTCCCAGTGATGGACGCGGATTCAACCTGGGGCCACTCAGCTGAGGCGAAGAAAAGTTGTGCCCATTGGAATTCGCAGACGCGAAAGGATCTTTGAATTCGGGCTGAGATGAACCACCCAAGGAACGTTCGACGAGCATATTGACTTTATGCTGAACATCACCAATATTGCGTTGCAGCTCCCGTGTGACGTATTCACATTGCACTAGACGATTTAGAATGTCATGAAAGATTGGTGAAGCTTTCAACTGAGCTTCGAAATTCGAAACAGAGTCACCACTTGGAGTGAATTGACTGCCAGAGCCTAACGAAGAAACAGGCGATGATGAAGTGTGGCCAGCATAAAAAGATGCACCATTGTGATAGACGGTAATAGGCGGTGTTGAAATGTGTTCACGACCTTGTCGGAATGTAAGGAGTGAAGCTCGAAGGCTTTGATTTTCAGCTCCCCCAGAAGTCGGCTCAGGTGTCTCTTGACTACCATCGCTTTCGGGTAAAGTGTCCAAGCTTCCTAGACTGCTCGATTCTCTCGTCGCTCTGTTCTCTATTCCTGGATAGACCTTGCTTGCATCAGTTGAGCGATACCTCGGCGATTGTCGAGACCGTTCGTACGGCTCCGGAGATAGTTTTGGCTTGGAATCTATAGTACTGTCGACCAGAGGGCTCGGGGACGAGGTGGCAGAGCGGTATTCAGAGGACGAAACAGACAAAGAGCGCCGGTCCTGTTCGCCCAACGTGTGGAATCCTCCCAGCCCCAATCCAACCTCGTCGTCAACACCGCGCAACCCCCCAGGGAAGAAAGGCATGGATGCAGGATTGAGGGCTGCACTCTGCGCCATAGTTTAAATAGGCAGATAGCAACTGGTTTACAGCAATCAGACCACAAGGAAAAGTTCGCCATGGTTGGCAGTGGTTGGTAAGCTGTTGATTTCTGACAATGAGGGGACTGATCTTACCACGACGGTCGTAGAAACCAAGGTAACTACACCGCTTCCATGCAGACAGGGTTAGACAATGGACAAATGAAATGCCACTGATAAAGTCTTGTGCAATGATTCTAACGATTTGTTGGTGTGACACGCTGGCAGGTTAGCCGATCTCATCAAATCTGGGGAAGGCATCAACAATTAGCTCTCAAGTGGATCATAATGATTCATGATTTGAAATAAACAACACAGGGAAACCAAAAACAAACTATATAATCCACGTAAATACCTAGAAGGATAACTAAATGACTTATAGGATACACTTGGCGAAGGAGACACCAAAGATATTGTGGCGATCGCTGGGATCAATCAATAGGGTGGGCTCAGCAGCCAGTCTGTACAAAGGTAAATGCAACGATGTAGAACAGAGATTGGTCCACGCACCTATTAGGAACTCGATGAAGTCGATTGGGCAAACCCAGCCGCACTATAAGTCGAGGTAACAGACACCTGTAAAACACAAGGATAGAACTCACTTTGTGCTTTGCGCAAAACTTCTGGGAGCTCACACGGTGAGTTGGTCACCTATTAAAATTAGGGCATCAGCAAAAAAAGATTATTGAACCAAAGCTACATACCACGATCTTTCGCCCGTCAACATCTGTCCCAGTCAGATTAATCGCTTGCTTGGCACCAGACAGTCCTTTAAATGTAATGCTTGCGTACCAAAGGTCGGTTGAGTCGTCCTCGGAATTAGCAGTAACAACACTCCCGAGGCTGCAACGTACAACAACGTCAAGTATCTCTCCACAAGGAGCAAATAGTTCCCGTAGCCTCGAGGCAGTGATGGTAGATCGAAGCTGGTAACAAGTTCGTCAAGTCATCCAGCAACGGTCAAATATATCACGAACGAGGTACATACATTGCCGACGAACACATAAGGACGGGTCGTTCTCACTGGGACTTGGTCATGATATCGCCTCATCACTTTTTTTCTCGCAGCGTATACCGCTTGGTACTTCTCTCGTCTTCTGTCCTGCGTCATAGTGGCCTTCCCACGATATGAGTCTGTCTTGGCAAGGGGTTGCGGAACTTTCGATTTCGCCGCTGACTTGGTCAAACCCTGTCGACAAGATTTAAGTAAAAACGTATCTTGAATTACAGGGAGAAACAAACTTTTTTGGTTTCAGGCAGGGCTGAGAAACGCATGACAGCAGGAGATATGGATATAGTTTAAGGAGCGTCAGTTGCGGCCTTTAATACTAGGCTACTTGGTGGCCAAAGCGTGAGAAAGATATCTTTGGCCGGTGGCCAGTGACAGTTCCACGCCATTGGCAAGGTGGCCCATATAGTTGTTACATGAGAGCGAACAATGTCTGGACAATACATGAGTAGTATGGATGTTGAAGTTGAAGCTTGAAGGAAGAGATCGTGTCACTTAGCTTGGCTTGAAGTTGCACGTGAGTTAAGCGATTCAACTTTTCTCAGCTCGCGCCGCAACTACTGACGAGTTCTGGCATTCATCGATTTACAGAAATAACAGCGGCTATGTCACAATTGACCCATATATACCGGGATATCCTCCGTGAGCTTAGGAAGTCGGTGAGCTGTCGCGGACTCATTGCAGGCACAATCTCAATTCTTCCAGGCGGTGGCTCCTCGGAAAGCTAACAGAGCCGTGGCATCCAACTTTCGTTCAATAGCAAACGATTACCGGATATCTGGGTCGCTCCCCATTCTTCAGGACCTTCAAAACGCATCGTTGTTTCTCCGATCTCAGCGGAAGCACAAGGTCATTTCATTCCTGCACACTCATCCTCTCATAATTCCGACAATCAACGCCAGGTACTGATAGATAGATATAACCCTTTGATCGACCTCACGGCCGAAGAACGGATAAAAGCGACTGCTCGGAGAGTTGGTCTGGACATGCCGATTGAACACAAGCCTGAGTGAGGCTGTAAGATGTGAAAATGTATTTGAGAGGAAAAATGTATTTAGTTTGACCAGTATGTTCTCTCGCATCTCTGAACTAGGTTCTTGAGTACTTATAAGTAACCTTTCCTGTTGGGAGTTCAAGCGACGTTTGACTGTGGGGCTTGAGTGAATTGAAGACTCATGGTAGATAACTCTTAAATCTCTTTGAAGCCCAGTTTATCTGCGACCGATGCAATGAGCATTTTCATATCGTCAAACTCTGCCGAGTTATAATTGAGTGACGCTCAAGTTCTCAACCAGTCACGTGCGTGAAGATGCTAATGTGACGAACTTAGGGCCCATATTCTCAGATCTGCTCTGACGCTGACGAATATGTTCGTTTTGCCCAAATGTCTGCGCGATTTCGAAGCGTTGTGGTAGTAACTAGTGTGGCACAATTTTGTTTTTTTTCTTTTCCAAACACGAGTCAACAGAGATGTTCACCTTGACGAAATTCTGGACAACGTTGAAACGAACGTACTCGCGCATTATGGTCCCGGTATCCACCCGTGTCCTTAAATGTGACCCTGCTTCCATTCATTTTCGTGCCAACGTAGACGAACCGGAGATTACCTGTCCTGAGACTCTGTCTGCCTTGAAGATTGCCTCGCATCATCTCGTCGACCTCTCCGAGCCTGTTGCCTTCCCTACGGAGACGGTATATGGCTTAGGAGCCATGGCGTTAAGTACCTCCGCATCCACTCGAATATTTACCACAAAGGGCCGGCCAGCCGATAATCCTTTGATTGTTCATGTCTCGTCTCATGCGATGCTTGATTCATTGCTCCCAGATGGTTATGTCTTGTCACGAGCTTATCGGGCTCTAATTAAACACTTCTGGCCAGGAGCGCTTACTCTGCTATTCCCAAGAAATCCTGCCATTGTTCCGACTATCATTACTGCAGGACATTCAAGTGTAGCGATTAGGATGCCTTCTCACCCGGTCGCCCGAGCATTGATTGCTGTAGCAAATGTCCCTTTGGCAGCTCCCAGTGCCAACAGCTCAGGAAAACCTAGCCCCACTCGAGCAGAACATGTTTTCCGAGATCTTAATGGCAAGATCAGTGTTATCCTTGACGGTGGTGCTTGCGAGGTTGGGTTGGAAAGTACAGTCGTTGACGGACTCCACGAAGATGGAAAGTTACGTATCTTACGGCCCGGGGGCATCACCGTTGAAAGCATTCGGCGGGTTTTGGAAAAAGAGATGCGTGATTCCAACGAGATTCCAGACGTTTTGGTACATCGCCGTGATTACGCAGATGAGGAAATGGAATTGGCACCCACGACACCTGGCATGAAGTACAGACATTACGCACCGTCAGTTCCCTTGACTCTCTTGATGACTACTTCGACTCCTCCTACCAGCGAGCCGAGCATCTCAATCTCTCAGCTTTTTGATTCCCTCAAGACTACTCAATCTGTCAAAGTTGGAATCTTGGCTCCTACCGATTCAACGTTATGGGATATGTTGCCTTCCGATGGGTTTGAATGGTACCGGTATCCACTAGGGCCGGCAGCAGAACCAGCAGTATCTGCGCACCGTCTTTTCCATGGTTTAATCACACTCGAGCGCGAAGGTGTTGATTTGATGTTCGTAGAAGAAATGAAAGAGGACCAAGAAGGACTGGCAGTCATGAATCGTGTCAGAAAGGCAGCTGGTGACATTCGTTGGATTGTAAACAAGTGAAGAATATCCAGGTCGTTGATTCCTCGAGTTTCAAGCCGTCGAAATATCTATTCCCACCCACATGTGGCCCTGCCAGCCACTCCGAAATCGTGTTCAGCCTCGTGTTGATTCCTCCGAGGCTGGGTGGCTTGTTAAGCGATATTACTGCTGGTACCTGGATAAAGTTTGGTATCAATATGTGAGCAAACTCTGTGTGGATGGGTAGGCTATTAATGCTAATAGCTTTACGTCTTTAAGCAAACGCGTCGGGATATCAAATACTACTCTGAGTACTTAAGAAACGTTGTGTTGATGCAATCCCCGATCTCGTCACACCGAAGCTCGGTGATTTCCTGGTACGGAAAACGCGTGTTTGAAGGCGTGTTCACGGAATGTGCCGCGATGCAAAAAGTTGCTATGTTCTGATCATGTGATGCTTCGCACGCTGAAAGGGAGGGATGCGCCTCGTTGTCCCCGCTTCTCAAGTGAACTTTCTTTGCAGCGCTCCTCATGTTGATGGCAGAAACCGGTCGCGCCAGCCGTTTGTCGTTTGGACGTCGGGGACCGCCCATATATAAGGCAAAGAGCTATGTCAACTTCATTTTCATTCTGCTCTACAAAACGCTCGACGAGCACAACACTCTGGATCCACAAAGATGGAAGTGAATTGTAAGTACTACCTTAAAGTTTTCGGTCCCTTTCCTTACCTCCCATGGACTTAAAGGTCTTGTGAAGCGAGAGGATAACGCCACCTCTCTCTATTCACAGCTTCTTACCATGACTCCGTTGCCTCCATATCCCGATCAGTTGAAGTCCGATGAGATTTCGTTTGGCGATTGGTCTTTTTCCAATGCATCTTTCAACAACACGTCCTCGAGTATCGCCGATTCCTCCAATCAGTCTCAGTGTCCGGTGACTTGTGCAACTGGTCATAAAGACGACGCGAATCCCCCTGTTCCTTTCATGTTCCACGATCATTCGAGTGCTGATGGCTCTTCGGCTCCTACTCACGATTCGGAGTCTCCGGCTTCTCCATCTTCTCTGCCCACGACTGAAATATTAAAGACTACCCATTCACATATTCCCCGGCCTCCAAATGCGTTCATGCTGTATCGATCCGATTTTCTCAAGCGGGGAATTATACCTGCTCACGTCGAACGCCGCCAACAAAATCTTAGTCGCATTGCAGGTCAGTGCTGGAATCTTCTTCCACCGGAAGAAAAGGCACAATGGCAGGAACGAGCAGCGCAGGCCCTTCTCGAACATCAAAAGCGAAATCCCGATTACAAGTTTACTCCTGCACCGCGGGGGTCCCGTCGTGCCAAGGTCAAGGGTCGGTCGGACAGCGACGATG